>JAMPIV010020557.1:275000-500748 GCA_024509875.1 Oreohelix idahoensis
ACGAGTAACAAAGGCTGGTCTCGGTAAAAACTTACAGTTCTGGTCTTCAACCCGCTCCTCAACGGATTAAACACTTCATCACTTCTTGTTGTGTGATAAATTATTCTATCCAGAGACTGTCCTTTCTCTCACACGATCACCTTGTGATAAAACTATTTCTTACCCCTTACTTTCACATTGTCATCACTATCATCTCGGCTCAGACAGCAATATAAACACCTATTACCTACCTGATAAAAGCTACGACAAACATTATCTACCAGTTGTATAGCAACACCCTTTATCAATTATATATATATATATATATATATATATATATATATATATATATATATATATATATATATATATATATATATATATATACACCCGCCTCCTCCTACCCTCCTCCTCAATTCCTTATATAAAAAGTCATCCCACCATCTTGCCCCTGCATCACTCCTGCAGAGTTAATATATGTCTATAAATAACGTCTTCTTGTTATCTAAAAATAAACACTAATATATTACTATATAAAAAAGTCATCGGAGTATTTTCCTATATAAAAAGTCATCACCAACGCCTGTTGCTCCACCTGCACACTGAGTATTTTCTTATATAAAAAGTCATCACCCTCCGCCTGATGCTCCACCTCAATTCCTTATATAAAAAGTCATCTCGCCATCTTGCACCTGCACATTTTCCCTATATAAAAAGTCACCCCGCCATCTTGTCCCTCCAGAGCTCCTCCATCGCTCCTCCAGATTTTCCTTATATAAAAGTCATCCCGCCATCTTGCTCCTCCATAGCTCCTCCAACACATTTTCGTTATATAAAAGTCACGCGGTTGTAGACTGTATAAACAAACACACCAACACACGTAAATAAAAACAATTCCACAACACACAAAAATCCGCCCTAACCTAACCCCACCTGCTACATTACACCCGTACCTCGTCACCGACGTCTCTTCATTCCCACCTCTCAATGCTGGTCCACTCGCCTGCTACACCCCAAAAATGTACACAGATGCATCCTGACAACGTCACCACATCTCCCTCAACATCTAAAATATCTCTCTTCCACATCCAAAACCATACCACATCACACAAAAATATCACCCCTAACCTAACCCCACCTGGTACATTACACCCATGCCTCATCACCCCCACCACAAAAAAAAAAACCTCCACTCGACCACAACACACTATTAGTGAACTAATATAGTGCTATATAAAAGTCACGGGTCACCACAAAGCGCCACCACATTTCCCTTATATAAAAAGGCATCCCGCCATCTTGCCCCTGCATCACTCCTGCAGAATTAATATATGTCTATAAATAACGTCCTCTTGTTATCTAAAAATAAACACTAATATATTACTATATAAAAAGTCATCCGCATCCGCCTACCCGCCTCCTCAATTCCTTATATAAAAAGTCATCCCGCCATCTTGCTCCGCCTGCCCTCCTCATAAGCCCTTATATAAAAAGTCCCCCCGCCATCTTCCTCCGCCTACCCTCCTCCTCAATTCCTTATATAAAAAGTCATCCCGCCATCTTGCCCCTCCAGCGCACCTGCCCGTTTTCCTTATATAAAAATCATGTCTCAAGTCTAAATATAGGCTCTTCTTGTTATCTAAAAATAAACACTAATATATTACTATATAAAAAGTCATCCACTTCCTCCTACCCTCCTCCTCAATTCCTTATATAAAAAGTCATCCCCCTCCGCCTGCCATCCTCCTCAATTCCTTATTTAAAAAGTCACCCCACCTAATGCTCCACCTGCACACTGAGTATTTTCTTATATAAAAAGTCATGCGCCTCCTCCTCTCCTCCTCCTCAATTCCATATATAAAAAGTTATGTACCAACACCTGCTGCTCCACCTCAATCCCTTATATAAAATGTCATCACCCGCCGCCTGATGCTCCACCTGCACACTGAGTATTTTCTTATATAAAAAGTCACCCCGCCTGATGCTCCACCTGCGCAATGAGTATTTCCTTGTATAAAAAGTCACCCCGCCATCTTGCCCCTGCACATTTTCCCTATATAAAAAGTCACCCCACCTAATGCTCCACCTGCACACTGAGTATTTTCTTATATACAAAGTCATGCACCAACACCTGATGCTCCACCTGCACAATGAGTATTTCCTTTTATAAAAAGTCATCACCCTCCGCCTGATGCTCCACCTGCGTAATGAGTATTTACTTATATAAAAAGTCATGCACCAACACCTGATGCTCCACCTGCTCAATGAGTATTTCCTTATATAAAAAGTCATCCCGCCTGCTGCTCCACCCGCACACTGAGTATTTCCTTATATAAAAAGTCATCCCGCCTGCTGCTCCACCCGCACACTGAGTATTTCCTTATATAAAAAGTCATGCGCCAACGCCTGCTGCTCCACCTCAATCCCTTATATAAAATGTCATCACCCCCCGCCTGATGCTCCACCTGCACATTTTTCTTATATAAAAAGTCACCCCGCCTGATGCTCCACCTGCACATTTTCCCTATATAAAAAGTCACCCCACCTAATGCTCCACCTGCACACTGAGTATTTTCTTATATACAAAGTCACCCAATACAACAACCTACTTATCTCCCCCTTGTTATCTCAAGTCCGCCATCTTGTCCCTCCTCTTCTTGTTATCTAAAAATAACCTCCCCTTGTTATCTCAAGTCCGCCATCTTGTCCCTCCTCTTCAGTCTAAATATACCCTCTTCTTGTTATCTCAAGTCCGCCATCTTGCCACATTTTCCTATATAAAAAGTCATCCCGCCTGATGCTCCGCCTGCACAATGAGTATTTCCTTATATAAAAAGTCATCACCCTCCGCCTGATGCTCCACCTGCACACTGAGTATTTTCTTATATAAAAAGTCATCCCGCCTGCTGCTCCACCTGCGTAATGAGTATTTCCTTATATAAAAAGTCACCCCGCCATCTTGCCCCTGCACATTTTCCCTATATAAAAAAGTCACCCCACCTGCTGCTCCACCTGCGCAATGAGTATTTCCCTATATAAAAAGTCACCCCCAGCCTGCTACTCCACCTGCACACTGAGTATTTTCTTATATAAAAAGTCATGTACCAACGCCTGATGCGCCACCTGTGTATTTCCTTATATAAAAAGTCATGCAATACAACAACCTACTTATCTCCCCCTTGTTAGCTCAAATCCGCCATCTTGCCACATTTTCCTTATATTAACATCGTCTTCTTGTTATCTAAAACACGCCATCTTGCCCCTCCTCTTCTTGTTATCTCCCCCTTGTTAGCTCAAATCCGCCATCTTGACACATTTTCCTTATATTAACATCGTCTTCTTGTTATCTAAAACACGCCATCTTGCCCCTCCTCTTCTTGTTATCTCCCCCTTGTTATCTCAAGTCCGCCATCTTGACCCCCTCTTCTTGTTAGCTCAAGTCCGCCATCTTGCCCCAAATAACCTCCCCTTGTTATCTCAAGTCCACCATCTTGCGCCACCACCGCGCGCCACCATTTTTTTGCTATATAAAAGTCACGCGCCACCAGGCGTTTTTACTATATAAAAGTCACGCGCCACCATCCGCGCCACCAGCGCGCCACCAGAATTCGACCTAAGTTGCGCATACCCTACTACTACAAAGTAGGGTCAGAGAATTAAGTCTGTCCTGATGGTTATCGTTCCTTTTCGCTGAGACAGGACGGTTCTGCAGCGCAGTTAGTGATCATCACTGTTATGAAAATACGTAGAGGAGTGTCTGCATTTGGAAATACACATTATATTCAATCTTTCACTGTTACAGCCCGAAGATCAATGTGGCTGACCCCCCATCCCTTGTATTATTATACGTTGCACATATGTAAGAACAGAGAAACTGCCGTAGTTCTCCAGAAATATCCGTGTTCAATTCAACAGGGTACGGTTAAATTAGACTTTTGGAATCTTGTGAATATTGTTCTTCAGGCATGTACATATCGCGTAAACAGGAAAGTTCACTTCACATTTCTTTGTCCGCTTTAGCTCTTCGTTGCATAAATGCTTCGAGTGTATCAGTTATAACATTGAAGGTAGATATGCGAAACTTGTCTCTAAGATTTCAATGTTTCTGGCTCTTTTCCATCGCTGTCTTTTTCTTTTCTCTCTCTCTCTCTCTCTCTCTCTCTCTCTCTCTCTCTCTCTCTCTCTCTCTCTCTCTCTCTCTCTCTCTCTCTCTCTCTCTCTCTCTCTCTCTGATTCGCTTTCAGATTTTGGCTTCTGTAAGTCGGCATGGGGCAAGATATTTTCTTTTTATGTTTTCAACTCTTTGGAACTCATTCCCCAGTCTGTGAAAATGATCTGCTAATGATTGGTAAACATCTGCACATGTTTTTAAATCCGATTCTTCTTCTTGGAGAGCTTTACTTGTGCAATGAAAGCGTTGTAAAATGTAATTTAAAAAATAATAATTATACATATAAACTCAAGCTCTTGCATCTTGTTTGCAATGTTTTCTTACTCTTGTTTAGTCCATCCATTTTTTTGCGATTGATCTTCAGCTATGCATGGGATTCTATAATTTCGCTTGTTGCCATAGCATGTTCTTCCCATCGAGTATTTGAGTATCAATGTCGTAATCACGAATTAATTTGGATTTTATTGACGCCCCTGTTAGGCTGGTGCCCTAAACACGTGCTTAATGGATAAGCCGGCCGTGAATACAAGACAGACTATTTGGATTCCTGGCTGTCTGCTAACCGGAAGAGACACTGTGAGTTTTGTTAGCTTTCGAAGTCTCGATTCTTTCTTCAGTCGTCTATGGCAGTCGTATTCAACCTGGGGTACGCGTACCCCTAGGGGTAGACATCTAAGGGGGTACGTGAAAAAAAGTCAGCCAATGCAATGTATAGGTAAATTGAATACTTGGAATTATGCACTGATAACGTTGGGGGTACATAGTTAAAGATAAATTATATCTGAGGGTACGCGAATAGAAAAGGTTGAATACCACTGGTCTATGGCAAGGGGTGCAGCCAGCCATCTCCTATGATATTATCACACGTGACAATGGTTTCAGCCTCAGTATATAGCTATCCGTGATCATACTGCCTTCTTGAATGATCACTTAGAATCTTGCTGAGAATTATCTGGGTTAGCATTCAATAGCCCCGATCCTCTTGTCGCTCGACTTTCCACATCTGGTGGACAGCTTCAGCCAAGATTTACTGGAAGTTGTGGATATCCACTCCAGTGAGTGCATCTTATCGCTCTGGAAACTGATGATGCATTATGGGTCTCTCTTAAACTCATATACTAATAAAGAAAACACGTGAAGGCACAATGTGGTAAACCAGTATATAGCAAGAACAAAAATTAATATATAAGTATCAATGATGGTATGAGGTGTGACGATACGGTTGTGCGATCTCACGTCCACTCCGTCAGTATCACTTTTCTTCATTTTTCTCTTCCTCTCACTCATCGCTTTTATTTGGCATAATTTGTGCCCTTTCATTCATTATTTTACTCTCTATGCTGAATCTAGTAGGGTGTAGTCTCAAACACTTTACTCCCCTACGGACGTATCTGCTTTACACGCAGAATTATTTACGTTTCGCAAGGTACAAGCGATAATACCTGGTAATTATACCGGTCATACGCTTATCTGTTCTCTCAGTCTGACCACCCTTTGAAACGCGGCGGTCCAACATTTGACCCCAGTGAAAAGCTAATGACCGAGTTGACACAAGCTTGTATTGTGCGTACGATGAAAGAAGACAACATTGTCTGACCAGACATCTGTCTGGCGGAGGCACGCAGATAAAGGCGATAATTGGATAACCTGTCGGGGTAGACATCTTGTCGGAAAACATGGTCACAATATTGTGGAAGGCAGATATGTGCAGCCGGAACAATATTACGTCTTATTATAAAGAGGTCACGCGTGGAAACTTAAATTTAATACTAAAACACGCGAGGGGATATTTTGAATTAAAACTTCCCCACCTAAACAGTGATAGATAGATTTGATTGGTTTGAAGTGAGAGCCGGAATATACAATGAATTCTATTGGAACATTCGGCGGAAACACCATCTGTGATTTGAACTGAGAATGAGAGATATAATCTAGTGAACTCAGAAACACAGAACAAACAGCTTCGCAATTTCATACGAGCAACTCCCAACAGCCAGGAAGAGAAGGATCGGACCTAGAATTCCTATATAAGAAGTGACAGATCGACAGTGTTTGGGCAACTCTGAAACCTTAAGAGTAAACCCACATATTTAAATACAGACTGTAAAACTTCAGGGACCAGGACTTAATAAATACAAGACTGGAAACCTAGGAATTGGATCACCAGTCATAAGAGAAATAATATCCCAGACCAAGTGTATCGCAGAACACCCGTCGAAGAGAAATTACTAGTTTCCCAGGCTAAGTGTATCATAGAACACCGTCATAAGAGGAATTTCTCAGACGAAATTAATTCGAGAGCACATGCACCGAAATTGCTCGCGTCCATCTGAAAACCTGTGCAAGGAGGATTTTGTATTCCCAAAAATTTGGGGTAAGTTGTGAAAATTTCTATTACAAACGTGAATTTAACATGTTTTCTTGCTAGTGGATATATATGAGGCTGGCAACCTCAACATATGAAAAAAGTATGTTCATGAACCACAACAGCAAGAGCTGGTGATTGTATCTGACTAGTCGTGCGGGAAACCCGACAGCAGAGCGACCCGAGACTCTGAATAGAGCAGTGATGAGTGATGACTACATCATATGTGCCTCCAGTGTAACATATTATCTTGTGAGATTTATACACGCCCACGGCGACCGTTGCCTCAACTGGCTGTGTGTGGTGTACCCGGAAACGGGGCCTCCCAGTACTGAGACACATTTAAGTCCCCGATGTCATTTATCGGTGCAGAGTTGAGAGAGATGGCTGAGCATCACAATCCCCCCTGTGTTGCCGCATGATGAGAACCCAGAATTGCACACTGAGCTTGGGGGGAATCACTTGGGCACCAGACTTAATACTGGCTCTTGACTGGATGGCCGCATGCAGGAGATTTCTACAATGGGGGGTTGGCAGGTGGTGGGTATCTGGAAGTGGCTTTGTGCAGGACGTGAGGATTCCTTGGGTGAGCCCAGAACCAGAGCACAGCATTGTGCAAGCTCTGCATAGTTGGAGAGCCCCCTGGATGACGGGGAATGCACAGTGTGCTACCCCACCTGTCCCCAACTGCTAACTTAGAACCAGAAGTGGGGTCCTCTGTATGCGTGCCAGGCCAGGATAAAATGCCTGGGAAAGAGACTGGAGCTCAGAACTCCCTAACTCAAAGTTGCAGGATGGCAGGAAAGACAGGGCTATTTTGAAGATAATGCAACCATATTTTCACCATACGAGCTCGGACGCCGCCTCGGTAAACAAGGTCCGCGCAGAGCAGTGACACCCCCAGGCTGCTTGCGAATAGTCTACTACTGGGAACATAAACAGATTAGGGATGAGCCCACTCTCCCGTTGAACAGGTGCTAAAGTCATAGATACTGGGCCAGAAGGCGCACCGGAAACCACAGTATCACGCAACTCGCTTTTTTTTCTATGGAGAGTACACCGTCAAATAAATCTCGTACTGGTGCTCGCCCTGTGGAGCTCCACCAGGCAGGTGCAGTGCCGGGCTCTGAGCCTCGACAGAGCCCACCCTCAGCTACTGGAGGACCCTCTAGACCGTCTTGTGGAGTCAGCAGACGGCGGAGGAGAACTACTGACCAAAACAAAACAGAAAAAGAGAAACCCAGAGTGCCACTTGTCATGATGCACTGGAATGCAGAGGGAGTGAACAGCAAGCAGGCTGGATACAGCAAAAAGACAGAGCTGGAAAACATCTTGTATGAGAAGCAAGTCAGTGTTTGCTGTATCCAAGAGACTCACTTGAAAGCAGATCAAACCTTTAAAATAAGGGGATATCAATGCTTCAGATCCGACAGAAAAGATAGACGAAAAGGAGGAGTACTTACTCTTGTAAGGAATAACATTCCTGCACACGAAAGGAAAACCTTCATGGATGGAGCAGAATATCAGCTGTTGCAGATAAAGGTAGACAAGATGGAAATAGAACTCCTGAACTATTACTGTCCGAACAACAAACCCCTGAGTCTCAGCTCTATACAGGTACCAGCCACCAACTTTATAGCAGTTGGAGACTTTAATAGACACTCCCAGAGCTGGGGCTATAACCATCTGGATCACAGAGGTGAAGAGGTTGAAACTTGGCAAGATGATCACTCCCTAATCCTAGTCAATAATGCCACAGATACTCCTACCTTCTACTCCAGAGGATGGCACACAACTTCAACACCAGATCTTGCCTTCTCCACACCAGATATAGCTGGATCTATTAGTAGAGAAGTAGGAGACCAACTAGGGGGAAGCGACCATCGCCCAATCTTTCTTACTGTCCAGAGTGCAACTCTCAGTACAGGCCCAGCCATTACAAGATGGAACTACAAAAAAGCCAACTGGGGTTTATTCAGGCATCAGGTGAACACGCTGCTGTCTACCCTCAAGGTACAGAACAGAGACATTAATGAAGTGGTAAAAGACTTCAACAGATGCATACTACAAGCTGCAAAAGAAACCATTCCCAAAGGATGCCGGCGTAACTACATACCATACTGGTCCAGCACACTCCAAGAACGTCAGGAAGCCATGGACAGGGCTAGAAAGGACGCAGAGTCTCAGCCTTCACTTGAAACTCACAACAAATGGAAAAAGGCTGTAGCAGAGTTTCAGAGAACAAAGCTAGAAGAAAAACGGAAAAGCTGGAGAACTAAAACGGCATCGCTGAACCTTGAGAAAGACGGCAGGAAACTTTGGAGATTAGTCAAGTCTCTAAATGAAGAGCGTTCCTCACCTAGGCAGACTATCACATTGGATGAAGGTGGCAAACTTTTCAGAGGAAAACAAGCTGCAGACTTGTTTGCTAGAAGATACAGTTCAGAAAGCAACTTACCCATTAACATAGATCATCAGAGAGAGATAAGAAAAGAAATACTGGCAACCATGGGACAGACAGATACTCCTGCCCCAATGAGGGAACCCATCACACTAGGAGAACTACAGAAGGCTATTTCCAAGCTTAAGTTTCAAAAGTCACCCGGCCCAGACAAAATCAGCAACGAAATGCTAGTAAATCTGAGCTCAGCAGCAAAGACAAAACTGCTTGAGATATTCAACCACAGCTGGTTGAAAGGAACGGTACCCCAAGTATGGAGAGAAGCCATCACAATACCCATACTAAAGAAAGGGAAATGTAAGACCGAGGCTGCAAGTTACCGGCCAATCAGTCTCACAAGCTGTGTTGGGAAGACTATGGAGCGAATAGTCAACCACAGATTGAAATGGTATTTAGAGTCTGAGCAGATCCTGGTGCCGGAACAAGCTGGATTTAGAGAATGCTACAGTATAGAAGACCAAGTTACTTACTTGTCTCAAGCAATAGAAGATGCCTTCCAGGAGAAGAAAAAGGTCCTAACGATCTGGGTCGACTTCAAGCAGGCCTTTGACAAGGTGTGGAAAGATGGCCTCATTGCAAAACTTAGGAGAAGTGGAATCCAAGGCAACATGATGAAATGGATCCAGTCATACTTGCATAACGGGAGAACTAGAGTCACTCTTGACGGTCTGCAGAGCAGAAAAGTGTTGCTCCATCAGGGGGTACCTCAAGGAGGAGTAATTTCCCCAACACTCTTCCTTGTTTACATCAATGACCTGGTGAAAGATCTCCCTGCAGGAGTTAAAGCTGCCTTATATGCAGATGACCTAGTACTCTGGTGCGCTGATGAAAAAGTCACCACAGCAAATTATAGAATGCAGCGGGCAGCAGACATGCTAGTGTCATGGGCAGAGAAATGGCTTATCACAATAAACACAGACAAAACCTCCACAACACTGTTCTCCCTCGCCCCCAAGGACAAATCAGCTAACATACACCTAGGGACAACCGTGATCAAGGAAGAAAGCTACCCCACCTATCTTGGGGTGACATTTGACCAAAGGCTTACATGGAATAAGCATATTGAAAACGCAGAAGGAAAGGCCCGAAGACGACTAGGCATACTCAGAAAATTAGCAGGTACCAACTGGGGAGCAAATGAACGAAATCTAAAGAAGATTTATAATGGAGTAATAAGACCACACTTAGAGTTTAGCTCAGCAGCATGGTCATCAGCTGCTAACTCACATCTGCAGTCTTTGGACAGGGTGCAAAATCAAGCTCTCAGGCTCATTACAGGAGCCATGAAAACTACACCAATAACAGAGATGCAGAAGGTTGCTGGATTACAGACATTGTCCCATAGAAGAGACACAAAAACCATGATCCAGATGGAAAAGTACAACAGTATGCCAATGCACCCAATGAAGGCAAGACTAGATGATCTGGCATTGGGACGTCTAAAGCGTAGCAGCTTTGTGCATCGGGGGAAAAGACTTATAAGACAGCATCAAGAAGACCTATCCATGAAGACAACACCACTGAAGCCCACCCTATACCCTGTACCATGGGAGCAGGCCAGCAGTGCCCTCCAAATTAATACATCAGTCAGTGGTCTCACAAGTGGATGTGAGTATAATGATCTGCAAAAACGAACTGCTACATTGAGTATGATCCAAGAAAGCTATCCCGATCAATCATGGATACATGCCTATACAGATGGATCAGCAACAAATGCTGTTAGGAATGGAGGTGCCGGTATCTTTATCTCATATCCTGACAACCACTATGAGACTAGGCACATTCCCACTGGTAAATTCTGTTCCAACTATACAGCCGAGGTTCAAGCTCTAGAGCAAGCTGCAAATATGATTTATAACACCAACTCTGACTGCCACCAGGTAGTCATCCTCACAGATGCACTGTCTGTCCTGCAAGCTCTCAAGGGTGGTAAACTCCCGCATCTGAGAAATGAACTAAACAAGGTAGCTGCCAAAAAGAGAACCATACTTCAGTGGGTACCATCTCATTGTGGTGTACCCGGAAATGAAAAGGCAGATAAACTTGCAAAAAAGGGAGGAGAATGTGAACAAGAAGATAATGAAGTCACATACTTTGAGAAAAAGAGAGCTATCCAGACTATCAGAAGAGAACAGAATCAACCCAAAGACGACTATCACACTCTCGACCGGCAGGGACAGATAACTATTTTTCGACTCAGGACAGGGCATAACAAACTGAATAAACACATGCACAAGCTACGATTGTCTGCTTCACCACTGTGCACATGTGGATTAAACGAACAAACTGCTGAGCATGTTCTACAGGACTGTCCTCTGTATGACCAGTTAAGAAAGATATACTGGCCGAATGACTCAACACTAAACTCAAAGCTATATGGAGTTAAAGAGGAACTTCAAACAACAGTCGAATTCATCATGAGAACTCGTCTGACGGTGTAATCATCAAAGATGCGATCGCAAGAAGAAGAAGAAGAAGAAGTGAGATTTATGTACCTTTTTTAATTGTAATTCATGCAAATCATTATTCACGCACTACAGACGCACTTTCCTAGTTGACACCCAGAAGGATATTGGTGAATTTTCATCATATTCCCTGAGTTACCCTGTGTGCTCAGGAATTTAATTCTTCTGAGAGATTAACATTGGTGGGTGGAGCGCATGACAATGGGCCTGTTAGTTTGCGGCGAACAAATATACTTAGCAGGCATTTGTTTCTTTCTATTTGTCTAAAGTTCATGGTTACAAGCCATCAGACGATTTTTGGTACTAACGCCGCTAGTGTGAGAGAAAAGCATCCACCATAACCGCCTACAGTGGAAGAAAGTGTGGAGAAGGCTTTCGTCATCACAGAATTGATGAATCACAGCTGCAGGACTCACTCATACAAGCTAAGTGCTAACTAAAAGGCACTAGCAAAAAGGACATTTCAGTTAAACTTTAAGTATAAAGTTAAATGTCCACCTACGTCTCAATGACGAGAACTTTATATCCATCAAAATTCCACAAATCTTTCCATATTTATTTTAACCTGTTAAAGACTATTTCACTATAAAATGTGTTACCTGTTTAATAGTTGATTCAGTTAAATGTATGAAAGCAAACGTATGAAAGCAAACGTATGAGCCAGAATATTATATATATATATATATATATATATATATATATATATATATATATATATATATATATATATATATATATATATATATATATATATATATATATATATATACACACACACATACATACAACTAAACATATATTTACTTAGAAACAGAGCTGTACCTTATAAGAGGGATTTCGTTGGATTACACCAACTGGGGGCTTGAACGGGCTAAACCATTGCTTAAATTCTTCACTAAAGGCGACGGACCAGATATAATGCGTTAACAATTATTCAGCCCAAAGCAACAGTGTTCGTGACTTCATGAAATATCTTGTGAATGCTGCCTTCAGGTAGAAGTGTCATTAATCTTCTATCTACATCTCTGCCAAGAGTAATCTTGCGCGCAGGTAGATACCTTGGAAGCCAATATTAAATACTCTTGAGTTTTGGTCACTGTTGGACCACTACTGCAAAGCAGGGGAGGCAATCCGTGACATGAGGATAAGGGGTTGTGCTCGTGTGGATGATGACAGATAATTGGATGATTTGATGTAATCTCGGACACCCCTGGGCTTTCTCACCCCTTCACCTTGTTAACAACAGGACAGTTATGAGTGACTTTACTTTGCTTTTTTTTTAATTTGTATTGTTTGTTTGTTTCTTGGAAAAGGAAGGTCACACACAAATACATTCACACAAATTTGGTTTTGATTTACTATATTTAGATTGAGTGGAAGGGGAAAACGGGGGGGGGGGGGGGGGGGGGGGGGGGGGGGGGAGGGGGGAGGGGGGGGGGGGGGGGTGGGGGGGGGGGTGGGTGTGGGGGATACTATATTTAGATATCGGAAATAAGATTTTATTGTCTTGAAGTTATTACACTATTTATCTTAATTATAACCCATCAAGGGTTGAACGGGTACTTAAAAAAAAAAACGTGAAGGCATGAAATGTGGAATTGTACATGAAGGAAAACTTACGTAGCCCTTTGAGATTGAATTTGGGGGGGGGGGTGCGTTAGGGATGCCTGTAGTCATAATTTCTCTGTTTGCTGGATTGTTAAAGCAACATCGACCAACAGAAATATAATTCAGTGAACTTAAACGATATAGATTTTGTCGACGACGTGGCTTGACTGCCCCATAACGAAGCGTGGGACGAAAAGAGAATATTTGATGAGTTGCCACAATAACTGGACCTGAAAATACACATAAAAGACAAAGATTACGAGAATAAATGCAGCAAATGGAAGGAAGATAGCACTTGGAGAAACACCCCTAAAGGACCAGGATTCCGTACAACAATATAGACAAAGTAGGAGGAACAAAAAATGAAATGAACATATTTTAAAAGCAAAATTATAACAGTAAGAATGAAATGAGCTCAAGATTAATGCATCCTCAGACTGAAACAATCAAACAACTTATTCGTCCTCTTCGTTCGCCCTCAGACTTCTACATTAATGGCTCTAATAAAGGCAGTAGTCAGCTCAAGGTTCCTAACATCTCTAAACAGTTTTTCGTTGAGGGAAGTGGGTTATTGCAAGATGCCACTCCGTTCACGGTTGTATGTTGGGCAGGACTGGAGCAGATTTTCATCTGTCATGGTACTGGTGCCACAGGAGCAGAGATCTGTTGGACCAATCCTGTACTTGTGATATAGATGGTACCTCAACCTATTGTGACCAGTGCGTAAGCGGAAAATGATGACCTGGTCTCGCCTAGATAGCTTGATCAACGTCAAATTGCAAACATTGTAACTTTTATCGTCTCACTACGACATGGTTCCTGTAATTTCACCAGCACAATGGCGGTAAACTAAAACTAAATATTTTACCTTAAAAAATATAATTAAAATTATAAAAGCAAGTGAAGCTTTCAATGCACAAGAACAATTGCAACACAAATATCAGAACCGTTTACTCGGATATCAAGGCACTCCTGTTATATGACTCTGAACAACGTAAAAAAAGGGGAGGGGTGGGAAACAATTTGAAAATTGTACACTTCCATAACTCGATGCTTGAATAGGAAAAAAAAAAAGATCGCCAGTATGGAACTGATAACAAGAACTGGACAAATGCCAGTAGAACAAGAGGTGGGAAGAGGATGCTGGCGTTCGATTTATACATATGTATGAAACCAGTTGACATCTTTACAACGTAGTTCTTGTTCTGGAATCCTCAGGGTAAGAGAGGTGGAAGAGAGACGGAAAACCACACGGAGAAAGGAACTGGCGACATCTATGAAATGGATACAGAAGATAGGGAAAGACCTTGAATGGATGACACTGGACCAGAAAGCTTAGCATAAATTTGTTGAAGGTCCTAAGCTCCTCGGGCAGCGAAAAGATAATGACAATGATCACTGGTCCATATATTTTATGGTTCTTGAATTAATGTGGCGATTACGTTTTTAATATTAGGTTCTAAATATGACGCTTTGCTCGTCGATATAATCGTGAAACGTCACTTCCGTAAACAACATTGATCACTCTATGTTTATACTAAGGGCCATTCCAGACATTTCTTTATTCTTATCTCACTCTGGTCGCGATCGCATATCGATCTGTGCATATGGATATACAGTTCATTCATCTAAAGGTGGCTTAGAATATTTTAAAGGTAAGATCTTTTGTTCTGAGTTAAATTTTGTGACGAAAAATAACTGATAGTGTAACGTGGCCATTAGGCTATGCGAGTCCAAACATGATTGACAACAGCGATCAAAGAAAATAATGTAGGTCTTGGTATTAACGTTAAAATGCCACAGAAAGATTCTAGGAACATCATACATCGATCGTGTAATAAATAAACTGGTATGACACACAATTAGAAGTGGGGTTGAAATGAGGAACAGTGGGACGTAATAAGTTGCCAACATCGTTAGGGTTAGGATTAAGGTTGGGATTTAGGGTTAGGTTTAGGAAGGATTGCTAACCCGTACCGCTTATTACTGCGTCTCAGAATTCTTTTTTGAGGCCGTATTGAATACACGGCCCACTGTTTTTCATGTCAACTAGAAGTGCTATATTGTTATTGGATTGGAATGAAAAACAGTGGACCGTGTTTTCGACACAGAGAAAAATAATTAAGAGATACAGTAATAAGCAGTAGGGCCTAAGGGTTAGCAGTCCTTCCTAAACCTAACCTTAATCCTAACCCTAACGACGTTGGCAACTTCCTACGTGGCACAGTCTTTTCACTGTGTCTCTGAATTCTTTTGTTTAGGCAGTATGAAACAGGTGGCCCACTGCACTTCACTTCAACCGTCAAGCATGATTAATTTTGATAAAGCTCGACACAAGGCTGGTGTTAGGTTAATGCTTGCTGTTTGACAGCTCGAAACAGGGTTGGGGCTAGGTTAAGGCTAGTTTTAACGTAAATATGGATAGCCAATCTGGAACATAGTCTACTGTCCTTAGGGTTCGGTTTAGGATTTCTAACCTTAATCCTAACGACGTGGGCAACTTATTTGAATGCCATAGAAGAACATATGGTCTTCATGGACTTGCTATGATACCATGAGGTCTCCATAGAAGTGCTATAACACCATATGGTCTCCATAGAAGTGCTATAACACCATATGGTCTCCATAGAAGTGCTATAACACCATATGGTCTCCATAGAAGTGCTATAACACCATATGGTCTCTATAGAAGTGCTATAATACGACGAGGTCTCCATAAAAGTGCTATAACACTATATGGTCTCCATAGAAGTGCTAAAACACCATATGGTCTCTATAGAAGTGCTATAATACCATGAGGTCTCCATTCTTCTTCTTCCGTCCTTAGCCAAAGACTGACCAAGCAGTCAGAGGCCATCACGCCTTGTGGCGTCTTAAGGGCAACAGGAGATTGATTTTCTCTGTTGTAGTTTCCCATCACGCCTAGCGGCGTCTTTAGGGCAACAACAAATAGACCCATCTGCCGTTGTTTCCGTAATCGGTGTGACAAGCCAACGGGTGATCAGCCCATTGGGCGAGGTCTCCATAGAAGTGCTATAATACCATATGAAGACTTCACAGCCTTATTGTTATTGTTAATCAGAATCGACCTCACTGCACTTTGGGCAAACCCATAGGTGCTCAGTCTCCCTCAGCAAATGTCGAAGAGTATGAATGCTAATTGTACCTGTAGCATGCTGGTTGTACATACGATGGATGCATCCTCTCTCACGTCCATTTCTGCTAGTCCCATGTCTGATGCCAAACTCCAACAGCCTCAGCCTTGTTGATTCACCCATTGCAGTGTAATTATCCAGGAAGCGATCATTAATAGCCCTTAGTATCTCTCCCTTATCCTATGGGTGCTCTCGATGTCAGTTTGTCAGCTCTCTCATTACCACGTACCCCTGCATGACCAGGACAGTAGATCCACACCAGTTCTTCAATACTTGAGGATTCTATTGATGTTTTCCATTCCTACCGCAGCCATCCATTCTGAACTATCCGAAGCATGGCTTGAGAGTCTGACAATATAACTGCCCTGGTTGATGAAGTTTCATACAGCCACCTCAGTGCTGCAGTAACTGCCTCTACCTCCATTCTCATGCTGGAGGTTGTTGTCATGTAGGCTCCACTCTGTTCAGTGATGACCCTGCCCTTTATTCTCGCAGAGAAACCCCATCCTGATTTCTCACCATGCACTACAGACCCATCAGTGTACACAGTGGTGTCATCATCTACAGCATGATCACTTATCAGCTGATTAATCTCCAGCTCTGCTTTTCCCTTGCCACAAGATCTGCACTCTCTGCCAAGGCTAATGATGACCTGCTGGTAGTTTATCCAGTTCTCCCCTGACTTACTCCACTCTTCCCCTTTGGATTCATTTTCAAACCTGGTCACCTGACCAATCGTACTCTCTGCTTGTGCCATCCATGACATCCCCCTCTTGATTCTTGCTCCTTTGATGTCAGCTACATTCTCATGTAGAGTATGTCTTTTGTCAGTGGTTGCTCGCATATATTCTTTTGCCTGGGTCATCGCATATCTGGATCTAATCGACAGCAATGTATCTCATTGTCACAATGGGGGTATCACGCGTACATCCCAAAACTAGTCGCATCCCTTCATTTTGAACGTGTTCCAGTCATTCACATTGTGACACTGACAGCATGAGTATTCCTAGCCTGTACTCGATTACTGAAATCACGAGCTGATGATACAGGAGAAACAATATTCTCTGTTCCAAGCGCGCATCAGCCATTGTTTTTAAGGCTGCCAGTCCTCGCTTGCACTTCTGTGTGATCAGTTCGACATGATACTTGAATGATAGCCCACGATCAAACGTTACTCCCAGATACTTCAGCCTGTCTTGCCTTTCAATGTTCTGCCCATTGAAAGTGATGTCTGGAAGGTCTGCTTTCACTATGGAGTTGTTCAAAGAGCACCACATCACACAGGCCTTTGATACGCTTTCCTCACACCATTTAGAAACCGCCTGTAGTGTCTCTTGTAGCCTTAGACCATTTCCTGTCTGTCTGAGCCAGTTCTGTACATGAGTATGTCATCTGCAAAAGTCAATGTTCATCCCGGTCCTGTTGGTTGAAAGGTTGTTACTTTTGCTGTGTAGATGTTAAACAGCACTGGTGATAGTGGAGAACCCTGGTGTAGTCCTGGGCAAATGCACATTGGTTCTGATGTCCAAGTTCCCAAGCGAAATGCAACTGATCTCTCCATTAAGGCAGCTGCTATCCACCTAGTTATCCAAGGGTTTACACCACATGCCATTATACAGTCTATTAGGGTTGTAAAGTCCACACTGTTATAAACATCCTCTAGGTCTATTGCGACAGCCACCGTTTCTCTTTTACTCTGGAATCCCTCATACACATCATACGCAAACGTTGCAGCATCTTAAAGAGACAGAAGCAGACATGGTATGGCCACTTAACAAGATCACATCGACTAGCAAAGATTTTCCTTCAAGGCACGTTACTAGACAAAAGAGGATGACAAATAAATGAACTGATCTGTCTGTTGCAGAATTAAATGGACTAACCCGCAATAGATGAGAGTGGCGGCTTCTAGTCAAGTGGAAACAGATTGTTGATAGACAAGAGTGATGATTACTGGTTAAGCGCTTATATTCTGTGGTGCCCCAATGACCAGATGTTATGGGACAAGTCAAGTCAGTTCAGCATGGTCAAAACATGGTCTTTTGTACATAGCTAGGTCAGCAGCTGGTTTATTAAAAAAAAAAATGTATGATGAAAAATATGCCTTTAAATCTCTGATGGGTTATAATTAGGATATATAGTGCCTCTAATGTCATATAAAATGTTGAGTTGGTTAAACATGATCATGGTATCATTTCTACTTTCCAGTTAGTGTAAATCATCATCATTAGGTCCCATCTTCGCACAGAAGGTCGGCTGCAATGTATCTCCAGTGTCTTCTGTCTCTTGTGTTGATAGTGTACTCTAATAGACTCTTTCCTGTCCATCTCTTGATGTTATCTCTTGATTGTTAGTTAGCACCCATATATGAAAGTTCTACCCAACATACAGCTTTGAATGGAGTAGCATATGGCAACAACCCACTTCTCTTTACGAAAAACTGTTTAGAGATGTCAGGAACCTTGAGCTGACTACTACCTTTATTAAAGTCATTAATGTAGAATTTTTAATGTAAAATGAAAGTGTCAAATTGTGTGCACACGTTCTCCTCAGCCCTTCTGAATCATTGATATCTATGTGTATCTTGTGATGGTAAACACAGTTTTTATTGTAGTTTGAATAATGTTGTAAAATTACTTTGTTAGAACGCCAACAAAAATTAGGGAATGCTCTTTTTTTGCATACTTGTTTGATTTTATTTAGTTTTTTTCTTTCTAAAGAGAGCTTAATCTGCAATTTGTGTTTTGCATACATGACATTTTTATCTCCCAATAGTGCAATAATTGTTTTGTTTTTAACTAATTAAAGTAATTTTTAATATTAAATGCCAAGATGCATAATATACAATTCCAGAAATTACCTATTTTCAAAAAATGTTGCAATGTATATGTTCATTAAAAATTACGAGTTTCGGTGAGAAAAATTGTTTTGTATAATATTGTCAGCTGGTTCAAACCTTTGTAAAAGGAGAAACAGCAAATGTCTTCTGGAACATTATGACTGAAATAGAGTAGAAGCAGAACTAAAGTTACTTCGGGCACAGACTGAATTGAGCCTGTAACTCTCAGGTGGTCAGAAGAGCACTCACGTTGTCTGTAAAGGTGCCACTAGATTTTAAAATAGGCCTTTGAAAACTTGATTTTTCAAGGTGCAATAATTAGCTATATTTATTGTTAATAGTGTTTTCTTTCCTTTCACAGAATCCAAGTTGTAAGAGATGAGAAAGTTCAAACTTAAATCTATGAGTTGGTCAACAATCTCTGTAGCTGATGCTAAAGCTGTATTGCACATACTGACTGCTATGTCTGCTGGGAGAATACAGCCTTTTTTGTAGTCCACTGATTTGTAGATACTGTATTCTCCATGTATTATTATTGATGCAAAAACATTATACCCTGAAACTTGTTATTGCGTGTGAATTGGCAGCTTGCTTTAGAAGCATTGTTCATAATTGAACAACACCTACATACTGGGTAAGGAGAAACAAGAAAAACATTATACAGAATCTGGTTTTGGAAGCTGTTTTTTGACAAATTAATGTTTATAGCTTGTTTAAAAAATGTCAAAAGAAAACAAAAGGCTGGATAAACCTTCAGATTCTGGTGATGAAAATGGACAGATGGCATCACCTCGGACTGCACGTATTCCTGACGAGCTTATCAACATGGTGGGAGGTAAGTCAGTTTTTGGAAATTTTGAACTGACGTAGTTAGAAAAGATTGTTAGCATCAATAGGTAATAATAATAAAAAAAAAGGTAAAGGATCCCGTTACACGCCCATTGAGGCATATTGGGAATATGGTGTTAGGCCCATATTTTCTTGACCATCGGCACACTAGGGGTGATGTGGTCAGCCTTAACCTTCCCAGAGTTGCTCTGGGTCGACCCAGGAGCCGATTGTGGTCTAAAAAATCCCACCTTATCTGGGGATTGAACCATAGACCACTGAGCTAGGAAGCCAGTGCACTAACCACTATGCTAATAGGTAATAATACCGTTATATATTTATGAATGTGTGATAGGTGGGCGAGATGATGATGATGCTATTGTGATATGTGATCACTTTCTTGCACACTTGCAACCGACCCGATCAACAATAAAACTCTAATTCTAAGGTAGGGGCTGTATTTATTCATACAACCCTGTCAGTGACCCTAACCCACAAAGCAAACTAATTAACAGACAAACCAATAAGCAAACAAACAAAACACCCAGCCAGTGCTCAATTGCTAATCTGAAACGCAAACAAAGCACCGACTAGTTAAAATCATAATAGTTAAATAATGAGAAACACCATGCTCTCACCTGTCAGCTGTCCTTTTTCCATGCTACCTGGAACATTCAACTATCATGCACACACACTCAGCCCATGCATGTCATCTAATCAGACTAGTATGGTGTTGTGCATGAGGCTGGCAATCTTACCATGTAACAGATTGCTACTGGAACCACTACTGCAAGAGCATCTGAATGCTTCGTGCGGTCTCCATGCGGAGGCCAGCCACACTGGTGGCCATATGCTCCATAAGGAGCGAGAAGTGACATAATTTGTTCCCAAGTGGACCCTCGTGCTCTCATAAATTACCCGACACATAACAATAACTAAATAATAATGAAATATGCATAAAATAATATTAAACGATATGTACAACAAATACTCTCATTAATGAGCATAAACCACCACTTCGCAACTGATCCATCTCAATATCCGTCCCTGCACTCTGAAGCATGTCATATATGCCGACTGATGAGATTGGGAACTCATCATATAAAACACATTGTTACAGAAACAAACCACTGCCATAGCATATAAATGCTTCGTGCAGGCTTCTGTTGGATTCAGCCGCACTGATGTCGCCCTGCTACGCAAGGAGCAAACAGGAACGTTTATGTCTCAAATGTCTCCACGTACCAAAAGTAGGGGTATCATATTTACAAGGCATATTAATGACTAGAACTAAATACATCACTAGGCCTATAACACGTGGCTGCCATCTTGCGAGGACTGCATACAGCAACGCTAACAACCCAGCTAAGCTGCGTGGTTGTACATTCTATAGTAACCGTACATTATAATACTAAATATTATAGAAATAATGGCTTAGCAAAGCTATTTAAAGCAGTACAGATAACCAATAGAGATTTTACATTGTATAAAGGACTATGAAACTAAGAAAGCTTACACCAATTAGCTATAGCCAATCTTACTAATACTTACACCACATTATCAGTCTAACATTATTGAAGAAGCACAGGACGTTTATTCTAGTAAGCTGTAACGTATTAATAAATTGCAGCACTTACCACACTAAAATAAACTATTTCGGCATCAGCACCATAGTTAATAAATATAACAATTTAAATCGTGCCACAATGAAATATTATTCAAACCGACGTGTCGGATTTACATAAGATCATTGAAGGTTTCTTTAACCCCAAACAATATGGAAATACTTAACCATTAATTTCATTTACACAAATGTAATAACCGAATATGTCAGTTCTAGTACTGGCCACGTGTTATATTTCCTGAACATGGACCATCTGCTCCAGCCACGCCATGTCTGAATAAATTTAGATCTGAAACCAACCGCATGCGAAATATAAATAACATTGAATTAAGTATATAATTATTTAAAATACTACGGCACAAAGATGGTGATCCTATATCCTTTCTAACACTATAAAGACTTTAGAATGTTGGAGAATAATATTATATCTACTCACAAGTCCTAGGCATGTTCTTGAACTAGACTTTAACAGTGACTTGCCCCAGCGTCTAGCGTGGAAATAACAGAGGATTTCAATCGCCAGGCAGCTTCGGTGCTCCTCTCTTCTGATTGGCTGCTATCCGTAAGCGATATGACTAATGTTCTATTTTTAGATCCTGACTGAGTAACACTAAAAAGGCTGCCAAATCGCTATGTTGTAGTAAAAAGGTAGAGAACGACAGACAAAATGACGATGACAAGATGGCGCTGTCACAAATGTATAAAGGGATGGTAAATTTTAAATAAAATGTAGAGATTAATATAAAGCTCTAGGTTTTAATTATTAATGCTTTGAATAATTTGATATTTTAATAATGATAATGACTGCTGTGAAATGCTATCACCAGGTTTCCTCAGTGTGTTTCCATCACCAGCCGCTTCTTTTTATCTCATATTCCATGGGCACCTATCTGGTTCTTGTCATCAGTTCCCCACTAGTGATCTTGCTGTATCATTTCAATCCTTCTGTTCAACGCAAGCACCCATTTATGAAAGTCTGTAACTTCTTGGTTATTGTTTTTGTTGTTCTCCATGTTTCAGTGCCATACAATAGGACTGACTTGACAGTTTAGACCATATTACAAGTCTGTATCCTATTATCAGAAATCATTGGGGACAGCTGTGTTTTGGAAACTGGATTTTTTTGGTTTCCAGATGTCACCCAAATCATGTTAAAAAATGAGCCAAAAGTCGTCCATCATGTGTTCAGAAATCACCCAGAAGTATCCCAAAGTCGTCCAACATGTGTTCAGAAATCACTCAAAAGTATCCCAGAGTAGCCCAACGTGTTCAGAAAATGCCCAAAGAAACTTTTGATTTCGAGAATACGAGGAGCGTTCAGAAAGTAATGCCCCGCATTGTTTTTCTCAGCTAATAATGAAGATAGAAGCATTAAATTTTGCACACTTCAAATATGGCATGTGCCAATTGTGTGCACTAAATTGCACCACAACCGGCCAAATAATACGGCTGCCCTAAACCGTTGAAATGGAGCGTGTTAGCAACTTGCGTTATAAACAGCGAATTGTGATAGAATTTCTCATTGCTTCTCTATGGCGCGGAGAGCTGGAGAGTTACAGAGAAGGAAATGTCGAAATTGTCCTCTTTTCACACAACATGCCTAAGAAAAATTCTCTGAATCTTTTGGCCGAATATCATCACCAACCAAGATCTACTTACTCGGAGCAAGCAAGAGGACATGCACACCATCATAGCTGGCAGACGCTGGAGCTGGGTTGGCCATGTCCTCAGAAGAGACCCCAATGCCATCACAAGAACAGCTATGCTATGGACCCCTGAAGGAAAACGAAAGAGAGGCCGACCAAAAACAACTTGGCGGAGGACTGTGGAGGCTGAGATGCAAAGAATGAACCAGAGTTGGGGCACTGTACGAATGATGGCTGCCGACCGAGCAAAGTGGAATCAATTTGTTGTTGCCCTACAAGACGCCACCAGGCATAATGGCCACTGACTGCTTTGACGGTCAGTGGCTAAGGATCAAAGAAGAAGAAACCGTTGAAATGGAGCGTGTTAGCAATTTGCGTTATAAACAGCGAATTGTGATAGAATTTCTCGTTGCAGAGAAGGAAACTGTTGTGAATATTCACAAGCATCTATGTGATGTGTATGGAAGTTTTGCAGTCGACAGGAGTACAGTCAGTTGCTGGGTTCAGAGAATCAAAGAATCAGGAAGTGGAGATACAGAGCTGCTTGATTGGCCACGCTGTGGACGTCCTGCCACAGCCACCAACGCAGAAATGTTGAAATGCACTGAGGGCATTATTCTTACTGATAGGCGAATTACTACTCAACAATTGGCCTTACAGCTGTCAGTCAGCATTGGTAGTGCAAATGCAGTTATAAAAACTCGGATTTTCTAAGGTTTGCGCAAGATGGGTTCCTCGAAGTCTCACAAATGACCACCGATTGCAAAGGAAAGCAATTTCTTCTGAATTGTTGGAGCGTTTCAGTGCTGATGGAAAGAATTTTTTGGCTAAGATCGTTACAGGCGACGAAACCTGGGCACATCATTTTGAACCTGAGACAAACAGAAAGACAATGGAGTGGCATCATCCGCAATCACCAAGAAGAAAGAAATTCAAGACAATTCCTTCAGCTGGAAAGGTCATGATCACTGTCTTTTGGGACATTGAAGGTGTGATTCTTGTGGACGTTATGCCAAGAGGAGAGACAATCAATTCGCAAGCTTACATTAAGACATTGAAAAAACTCAATCAACGTTTTCGCAGAGTTCGGCCGCACAAGAATCCAGCAGACCTGCTTCTCCTTCACGACAATGCGCACCCTCACACAAGTCTGGCAACACGGGAAGCAATCACCAAATTGGGTTGGACTGTACTACCCCATCCACCCTATAGTCTTGATTTGGCACCCTCTGATTTTCATCTATTTGGTCCACTTAAAGATGCACTCCATGCGACAAGGTTTGAAGATGATGGAGTGATTCATGCAGCGAAGAAATGGCTACATGATCAAGACAAAATCTGGTACGGGCTAGGAATACATGCACTTGTTTCGCGCTGGCATAAAGCCGTACAAGTTGATGGGGATTATGCTGAATAATACCGATGTTTACATGACATATCCATGTATATTGTGTATAAATTTCATGCTTTTTGAATAAACAGCTCCTGAGAAAAACGAAGTGGTGTATTACTTTCTGAAGTATTATTTGGCCGGTTGCAGTGCAATTTGGTGCACACAATTTGCACATGCCATATTTGAAGTGTGCAAAATTTCATGCTTCTATCTTCATTATTAGCTGAGACAAACGATGTGGGGCATTACTTTCTGAACACCCCTTGTACGTGTGCACAGATTAGAGTAAAACTTTATGTTAACGCAATATGTTGCAGCCTTTATGTCCAATAATTCATTGTTTGCTCACTCTTGCAGAGTATATCCATTTCTTTTAAAATTTAGAAAATTGTTTATAGTATAGTTAGAGTCTCAATCATAGTGGTAGCCCCTTCAGTCATAACTGACTACGGGAATGATGTGCCCCTGAGGTGATAGCCCTCAGCTGCTTTTTTGCCTGGTGTTCCTTTGGGTGTGTTCTTTTTTCTTCTGCTTGTCGTGAGGTTTTTTTTTGGTCCAATCTGAGGTGGTGCCATAGGGAACATCGCCACTTGGTGTAATCGGCAGCTTCATCTTCCCAGGTTGCTGGATTTATGTCCAGTGCCTTCATATCTCTCTTGCAGCCATCTTTGAACCTCAGCTGTGGTCGCCCAACTGCTCTTTTGCCATCTGCCAGTTGTCCGTAGATGATATATTTCGGGATGCGACCATCTTCCATGCGGCGGACACGGCCAAGCCAGCGTAGACTGCGCTGTCTAAGCAGTGTATACATGCTTTGAAGGCCAGCACGTGACAGCACCTTGACATTTGTACATTGTATCAGTCATATTGTAACATTTATCAGGCCATATTTTTTTTTTGAACAGTGAAATAGACATTGGAAATTTTAAATCATTGCAAATTGTAATTTAAGTGCACATAAAACATGGCTTACAGAATGCCTGTATTTCTTTGAGTAATAAAATTAACAGTTAAATTGCAACTCAAAGAAATGTCAAGAGTATACAGTAAACGCCACCGAGAAGCAGCTCGTGGAATTCCAGTGACTTATAAGAAGAAATGAAGGTATGAACATCACCTGACTGGTAACAGCAAAGGAAAGAATGGTAAAATACCAGCAGTAATGCACGTGCAAAACAAATAAACGCAGACGGCAAAGAGCTTATGAAAGAAACGTTCTGAGGAAAGCATAGTTCTTAAAGGGCTGGATTTTTCAGCATCTGCCACAGATGCAGCAGCTCTATTGGCTGCTTCTTCCTCCTTCTTCTGCCTTTTCTTCTTCTATCTTCTTCCTTCTTCTTATGCTTCTTCTCCTAATGCTCCTTCTTCTTATTCTCCTTCTTCTTAGGCCACCTTTTCCTTCTCCATCTTTCTCCTTTTCTACTTCTTCTTTTGATCCCCAGGGATTTGGGTTTTCACTCTTGATGCTTTTGTATTTTGGGGCTAGTTCCAGGGCTTTCTTGCAAACCCAGAGGGCTTCCCCAACTCAGCAGGTTCAGCATTGGTAAAACATTCTAGACCTACTAATTGGTGGGTGATGCAACGCTACGAGTTGGTTGGTTCTCTACCTTAGAGGGGATCCTCTGTT
Organism: Oreohelix idahoensis; assembly: GCA_024509875.1. Classification (NCBI taxonomy): domain Eukaryota; kingdom Metazoa; phylum Mollusca; class Gastropoda; order Stylommatophora; family Oreohelicidae; genus Oreohelix; species Oreohelix idahoensis. The sequence continues at coordinate 301,162 of JAMPIV010020557.1, forward strand.
GGCTAAACTGATATTTTTGAATAGGTTCTACTTTGCAGAGGTCAGATTGGAATACCATCTATTCAACAAGGTAAAGATAGGAACTACCGATGAGTGTAACTGGGGCACTGATAAAATGACTGTTTAACATCTACTTCAAAGGTGCCCAACATATGAGGAAGAGAGAAAGTACATATGACCGTCACCAGTACCATTCCTGGAAAAATTCAATGGAAATAATCAACACCTCAAGCTAACAGATACTTTCTTTGAGCATATTCGAGTTGACTTCTGAGAGTGAAGAAGTAGAAGATGAATAGGATCTGGTTTAATATGTCAGTGACCTGAGAGAGACAGAGAGAGAGAGTACTATCATTATACAGTTTTCATCTAAATCAGTGGATCTCAACGTGGGTCATGCCATATTTCTAGTGGGGGCCACAGTAAGACAGTAAAGTACCTTTTTTTTCCAGCTAACAGCGACTATGGGGGGGGGGGGGGGGGGGGGGGGGGGGGGGGGGGGAGAGGCCACAGAAGTAAATAAAGCTCGGGGGGGGGGGAACCGGGGACATGAGCAAAAAAAGGTTGAGAACCCCTGATCTCTTCTTCTTCCTCGTTCGTCCTGATAAGGTCGTTGGCTGCGTTGTATCTGTTTACAGCGAAGCTGCGATATCTGCACCTTTCCGCCGACACATTCGACTTCAGCACAGCATTTTTTGCAACCGGGTTTGCCTTCCCTCTTCGATCCCTACTCTCTCAGCCAGACTGCAGTGATGCAGCCTGTTTCCAGGACCACCACTTGGAGGTGGAGTAGGGTCTTGGTCAGCTCTGGTTCGCTGACCCTGACGCAAGCAGTCAAACTATGGGTCGCTGACAGCATTCTCTATTGCTGCTTCTTTGGGTCCCAAACCCCTGATCTAAATGATTAGTGTAGTTTGAATTGATTACTATTTACATACAATCTGCAGCATCACCTCCCAGGTTTGTGACCTTTGAACAGCTCATGTCAGCTGCAGACAGTATGAAAAACATGACACTAGCTCACGAGATTGCAGTCAATGATGAATTTGAACTACACAAAGAGGAGCCACCTCCAAACAGGTAAGATTTTTATGCACTTATAGCAGTATGGCTTCATGTGAATCTTGGGGTGCCTGAAGAAACCACACCAAAAAAAAAAAAATGTAGGACTACTGCTTTGACCAGGCCTGTCATCGAGACGACTAAGATGAGGTTGTGCATTAGGCTAGCAGTCTCATCATGTAGAACAAATTACTGCAGAAACAACCATTGCAAGAACACGTTAAGTGATTTGATGCAGGCTTCCTGTATAGGGGGTGGACTGTAGTGGAAACTAATGCTCCTTAAGGGAAGGAGCTACAGTGAAATGTTATTGTCATATATAATTGCAGGATTTCGATATACATGCACAGGGTTAATGTAAAACAGCAGTAGGTAAGCACACCAAAGCATTTGATGGTATTATTCTATTGGTTGTCATGGAAATGGTGGCCATATTTGATTTTAATCGTATTTTTCAATAAAGGCATTTTTATTTATAGAGAAATGAGCACCAAAGTTGACATGGAAACTCTTAGTTGTAATGTAAAACTTTTTTTCTTTCAGATTTGATTTTTGATAACTTTAGTGGATTCTTAGATATATACTACTGGACAAAAGTTAAGGGCCGCCATTCAGTTTAGACAAGGTTTATATAATTCTTCGTGAGATGGGTCGATTTTCCAAATGTCCGGTAGCTTGAAATCTCTCAAGAAGTCTCTGAATGGTAGAGTGGGACACTGCTAAACGTCTTGCAACATGACGAACAGATTGACCATCCTGAATCCATGGCATGGCTCGATCACGGTCTACAGTGCTGAGACTTCTCATTGGTGGCATGGCTAATGCAGTGATCATTTTGACCATTTGTCATACTGATTTATTGCATACCAACGGTGAACACTCTTTACCGATGATCATTTTCCACGTGCATTCAAATTCAACTCACTTTTTCACCTTTTGAACTAGTGGGGCAATTTTCACGTGCGGGTTAAAGTGACCCAGTTTTTGGACATTTAAAAAAAATTAACCTAATGCACACAGAAATGTATACACATTTCTCTGAGCTCAGTTTTAATGACATTTTCACTTGTCTTTACAGTTTGCCAATCAATTATATAAACCTAGTCTAAACTGAATGGTGGCCCTTAACTTTTGTCCAGTAGTATAATATAATTTTAACATGCATATCTAAAAATAGTATTAAAAAAAATTTCAACATTTTGCAGTATTATTTGCAATAAATCAAAAGTTTGATAAGATATCAGAAATTGAATCCGACAAAAGTTTCATTATCTAATGGAAAATATCTCTGCAAGCTCCCAAGTTGATTGACTAAGAAATTATCAAGTTGTAAGAAAATTAGTTGCTTATAATAAAGTTCTTAGAAGTTTATTATTTTCTTCATAGGAAAAGTGCAATCTTTTAAGAAAATACAATTTGCAAAATTGAAATACTTCTACTTAAAATGGGTTCTGACAAATAATTTTGACGTCTTTAAATTCAGAATAATGTAAATTATCAGAACATAGACTAATCCTAATTTTCAATTGTCTTGTTGCTGTTTAACTAGGGCTGCTGAGCTTCTCACTCTTTTGCAGTCAATACCAAGTTGAAGACTCCTTGGCATTATCTACACCGTAGGTCTACTTTTATCCTGTGACTTTTCTGCCATTCTGAAACATGCTGAGTTGAAGTCATGAGCTCCAGTTTCTCCAGCTTGGCTTGCATTTAAAGGATTGTCACATCTGGTCCCAAGCTAGGAGTAAGAAGCGCGTGGCATACTGTGCATTCCCTGCCATCAAAGGGTACTCTACAACTATGCAGAACTAAAATACTGTGCTCTGGTTGTGGGCTCTCCCAAGGAATTGTCATGTCCTGCACAGAGCCACTTCTCAGCTCCCCCTGCCTATCACTGGGTCCACAGTGAGATCCTCCTGCATGCAGTCAACCAGGTCAAAGCCACAGAATCACGTCTGGTGCTCAAGTGACTTCTCCAAGCTTAGTGTGCAATTCTCGGTTCTCAACAAGTTTCACCACAGGGAGATTCCCTGGAAGTATGTGGATGATTTCAAGAGTCAGTGAGGGTGTAATTAGCCTCACAGACCGAGGCTCACTTCCACATATGTATATTGTAGCATTGTGCATAGTTGGTCGTGATATAAGTATGACTCTAGATATGCTTCCATGCATTCAATTTTGACTTAAAATGCACTGCCGCTCCTACCCTTAAAGATCGAAAAATGGTAATTCATCCTCATAGCAGTATAATTCTTGTCTAACAGGACATTATTATCGTCACCCTTCAGTTTTCTGGGGAGTTCTGCACCATTGTTCAACTTCTTTCCATGAATTGTGACAGGGCAGTGGAGTTAAAGAGTGTTAGGATTCTACGTGCTGTTTACTATTGTATTTTGGCCACTTCTCATTCACATCACTCATGTGCAAATAAATTTCAACTCTGAATATAAAGGCAGGGGTTGTTGCGTAAAGGCATCTAACCCTAGAAGTAACGTAGAGTTAAACAAACACTCAGCCAGTCTCTGTGTTAATATGTCCTAGGAACATCTATGACGGCTCCTGACTTATTTGACTTGATGTTGATACTTCAGTGACACTTAGTGAAAAAGACTGTCTTTTTTCATCAAGCCTATTGTTGCATCACAGTGGCCACTGTACTCAAGGTGTAGTGATATTTGGTGTCTCGTAGCTTCCTGTGATATGGGCTTGCAGAAGGCTACAGGTTTCTTTGTTACCATATACTGAGCCATTTGCAAGTTTTGACTTAAAGGGCTGAGGTGTAAACCCAAATATGTGTCATCTAGTTCGGGAAAGAAAAATAGCTTGTAGGTGTTATGGCTGAGTATGAAATTGTTTAAGCATATTTATATGATATATTTTTCTATGTCCCTTAATATCTAAAACATAGTCGACATCAGAAATCTTATCAATAACCTGGTAAGGACCATTCCATGAGACAAGTAGTTTATTGTCATTATGTGGAAGTAAAACATAAGCCTGATCTCCTGGAAATAATTGACGTAATCGTCTAGTTCTATTTTGCAAAGTTCGAGCTTTCGCTTTTGCAGCCTCAGAAGAAGCTGTTGCCAACTGGCAAGATTTAATAATGTTATTACGGAGATTAATTACATACTCGTATGATGACTGGTGGTCTTCAATGGGATGGCTTCTGGCCATCGTGTGCATAAATCAATGCAAGTGAGAACAAATCTATGTCCTCTGGCCGAAGGTAAGAGTGGACCAATGATATCAATGGCCATTTTGTCAAAAGGTCTTACAGATAATCACAAGCCTGAATAGGAGCAGTGTGAAAAGCTCCGCGTGCTTTAACTTCCTGGCATATATACACGAGCATACATACTGTGAAATATCTCAGACACTCCTGGCCAAAAGAATGAAAATAATACTCGAGAACGTGTCCGAGTATATCCCATGTGACCTGCGCACTTGGAATCATGTGCGTGTTGAAGATTGTACCGTCTAAATGCAAATGGTACCATGACATGTTGTTTTACTTGTGACTTATCCATTAAAAAAAGGTAAAGGTAAAGGAACCCGTTACACGCCCATTGAGGCATATTGGGAATATGGTGTTAGGCCCATATTATCTTGACCGTCGGCACACGAGGGGTGATGTGGTCGGCATCACGCCGGTTATCCATTAAACACCTGATTAATATATCATTTTTAATCGTAAACCAATGTTTGTTCTTATTGTTCGAGGTAAGATTATCAAAATTGTTGACCAGAGCAAAAAAAATTTTTAACGATCTGTCTTCCTTCTGTTTGCTTGCAAAAGAAGCTCTATCAATAGGAGAATGAACATCGATGTCCTCCTGTTTGCCTGGTTCCAACTTTTTAGCGTCGACATTCTCTACTAGTTTCATCTGAGCTCTAGTTGTCACTGCATTTCCAATGTATAGATTGTTTTTCTCCCATTCAATAATTTCCTCTGGGGTACAATATCTGCTGCCATGAATGCAACTGACCATGAGATCTGCAATAGGATTTTTCAACATGCATACCTTAACACTTCCTGAAAAGAAAGGAGTATTAACATGTATTATAGCAGTGGGGTAGCATTCTATGGTCCCCCCAAATGTCATGCACCTGACATATTCCCCTGTCGCACAACTTGGATGGATCAGTGACTGTCGAACTCCAATAGTTGTGGAACCAGAGTCTCTCAAAACAGAGACGATAGACCCATTTACTATCCCTCTGTTAAATATCAGAGAGCCTGTTCCATCATTAGCTGCTAGACCAACTTCTGGGAGAATGTGTCCACAATTCAATACAGTCTCCTTTGCCTTCTGAAATACAAGATTACATTCTGGGCAACTATTTGCCACGTTATAATTCATAGCATAACATGTAGAAGAAGATTGTATTACTTTATCGTTATGGGGAACCCCTGGGGTTGTACTATTAGTAACTGCCGCCCCTGTATTGTGATTATAATGAGACGATCTACGAGACTGAGACCGCTGACGAGAATAATCATTGGAATTATTTCGTTGTCCCCTGTAGTTACTGTTATCTCGGTGTCTCGAGCCTTGATTATAGTTATTCCAACTATCACTAGTGTTAGAGTTGTAAGATCGATTATGATTTGCATTGTATTGACCCTTGTTGTATCCAAACTGAGGTGACTGATTCCTATTCTGTGGTCTTCCTCTGTTAAAATCACTCTTATTGTTATAATTATTTAGCCCCTTATGAAAATTAACATTATAACTTCCTTTGAAGCGACTTCTATCTACGCTGTGTGTTCTTGGTTTGTCATGGCCGTGGTATGACATATTAGAGGCCACAGGTAGAGGTTCTTTTATTAGAGAGTTAGAAATGTTAGTTTTAGAGCCCATGAGTGTTTAGGTAAGTTATTTGTTAAGCATACCTGTTCAAACCGTGCTAGGTACGATGCTAGGTCATCATAGTTCAATTTGAAATGTGGTAATTTGAAGTTATAATAAGGTTTGTTTTGATTGGATGAAGATCCATTTTGCGAATTATCATTCTGGCTTGTAGCAGCACTTTGTGCCTGTATTTTTTACAGTTTCATACTTAAGACGTGCCAATTCCATTTCTTGTTGCCTTATAATTTCCTCTCGTTTCAATTTATTCTCTTCTTCAATCCGTAACCTCTCGTCCCTTGCCACTTTCCTTTCTTCTTCTTGTCTAGCAATTTCTCTTTGCTTTTCTAACTTAAGTTCACGTTCTTCTTCTTCTCGTTTAAGTGCTGCCCTTTTATCTTCTTCTTTTCTTTCAAGTTCTACTAATTCTGCTTTATATTTAGCAAGTTCAGTCGTAGCAAATTCTTGCAGTGCTTCTCCTTTTTTATTAAATTCTTTTCCAATTTTAACAAAATGGTCTAAGCTAAGCATCTTGACGTTAATTTTTTTAAGTATTTAATCACTAATCTATAGTAATCAACAATAGAATCTATGCAATTATTTGTGCTTACTCAATGTATGAAAACTCAATATCATCAACTATAATATTATAGTTTTATTAGTTATAAGTTCCCCAACTATTTTGTAAATAAATAATTTATATCAATAATGTATACTCATTACATTATACCAATGTATTATAACCTTATTAATTTATGATGCTGAATTATATCATGCATCTAATATTATCCTCAAATAATTATGGGTATGATCCCTCCATAATTATGTTATTTAATCAATTATATGTGCCCAGTAAACACTGTAGTACTAGGAAAATGTACTAATTAATATCTAATATGTCTGTCCTAATCAAGACACACCATAAATTTATAATTATTAATCAATATATATTATGCTATTATGCCCTAGTCATAATATATAAAATGCCTCAATAGTGTCATAGACTACTACTGCAACTTGATGACATCACCGAAGTCATCATCTAATTTAATAAAAATTAATCAAATTAATTTACCATATTATTAAAATCAATTTATAATAATATCATTAGGTTATGAGATAAATAAAAACAATACAATTTATTAACCAAGGTTTTACAAAACAGAAGTACGAGATACAATTGACAATTTCACAAAAATAAATGATTTTATGAACTAAGTATGCCAACCGGAAATACAGAAAGGTGAAGGATAAATAAGGCAAGATAAAATATGGACACTAAGAATAATGACGTCAGAGGACTCATCTAACGGTTGTTACAATACATGTATGAAACTAAATGAAAGATAGGTCAGAATGGACAAGATAGATTACAAACAATAATACAGAAATGAATAAAATAAAACTGGACACAGTAAAATACAACAGTTATTCACAGAACTGGACACCTAACATGCAAGGTCAAATACTAGCAAATGCGAACAAACAAACCATCGGTACAATCTTCAATGGGGTTCTTCGCCAAATGCAATTATTTAACGGCCCTACGGAACAATCAAAACTGATTCGGTCATTCGAAAAGACATAAAAGCAGTTTTGATTCCCACCTGCCGCCCACGAATATATACTTTACGACATGAATACATATAGAAAAGAAACATTCAACAGTTAACATGACTTTTAAAAGACATATGTCGGTGATCAACATGGACTGAACATTGTTTACTGTGCAAATAAGTACTTAGCTTTTAGAATCGATAGGTTTGCACAGTGCTTGCTTCGCCAACAGGATAATGAGTTCATATGACATGTTCATGAACGTTGAACTTTATTTCCATAGTTGATAGAAGTGTTTTGACATATCATTTGAAGGTCGCTGACTTGTGCTGCCATTGAGAAACGTTCATGCTGTTGCTACGGTATGACGTCACCGGTGTACACCTTGAAAAAATGTCCATTTCGCTTTCGTTCGAAGGGAATTTTTTTCGAATTAATGTGAATTAAAATTCCACAGCCACATCTGGCCACCAGTTGATACAGGTTGATTATTAGGCGTGTTTCATCGTTTGATTGTGGATGTTCATGGTTTATTATAAATACTATATTGAAGGTCATTGATTCTTGTTTCGTCGGTTAGCAATTAAATTCAACCACAATCTTAGTTCCTTTTGAATTTCGTTGGACGTATTGTGGATTATTAACTCTTAGTATACGAGCTAATTTCATGACTACCATTACAGATTTTGCAATAAATAATTTATTTATAAAGATAACATAAAGTGTTATATATCAAAATGTGAAGAAATGAAACCCCTATATCATGCACGTATCTAAATTGTTCAGTGGTTTTAAACATGCATTCAGCTATAAATTTTCGCTATTGACGGGGATCGATCATCGGCCTCTCTAGAAGGCTGCTCGTATACTAAGAGTTAACTTCTATATCTAAGAGTTCATCGTGCTGAATAATAAATAGTAATATAACATGATGAATCAACCTGCACAATATTAACGTGGTAAGTCCTTGGTTTGAGTCCAACATTTATTGACAATATCACATATGAAGACATCACGAGCATTGGTAATAATACGTATACAATTCATGTGAGCGTTAAATCAATACATCTTAGTATCAGTCCGTGTCCAATAAAGGAATTAATGTAGACAGAATGGCATAGCTATATGCACGCGCAGTTGGGGATTCCAACAGCCGACAGTGAGCGTATGAGTCTGGCGAATATAAATATTATGGACTGTTTAATAATCCTTCCCTACCTTATCATCTCATCTTTTTCACATAACTTTGGACTGACCCTGAGTCCTTACTTCGAAGTAAATATATATATATGCGGCAATACAATGCCCGACACTGGAAGGATATAGGACACGTCTTCACAGCTTGACGGTCAACGTAAAAAGGGTCTCGTATGTAAGTCACGGTGCGTGACCTATCAACGCTAACACGTCATAATTCGATCGTGTACATAGCATTCAGCAGTCCGTGAATTATTAACATAAATTATATTAAATGCTGTCACCCTAAAAATTGCACACTGCCAACCATAGCAGACGACTTCAATAAACATACCGTAACACATATGAAGACATGAGACATAGAGTTCCTCATGAAGGACAGTTTACAGAACCATTTGAGATAAAGAGTAAGGCAGGGATGCCCCTTATCACCAATTCTCTTCTAACTGGCTATAGATCATGTTATAAACACTACTACATCAGCCATAGAAATGAAATTCAGTGGACTGTGACAGAGCACCTTGATATTCTAGATTTTACAGATGATCTGGTTCTTCTGTTACATAATCAGATGAAAAACAAAATGAAATACTTGAGAAGACATCACAGAAATTGTTTCTGAGAATACACAGGGAAAAGACCTTTGATTATGAGAATAAATGCAGCAAATGATGTTGAGACTGGACTTGAAGAAACACCCCTACAAGATGTAGAATCATAATATTTTCAAGGCAATATTAGACAAAGTTGGAGGAACAGACAATGATGTAAAACTGAGTGTAAAAAAGATAAAAGGAGCTTTCTTTGCATTAGAAAATTTATGGAATTGAAAAGAAATTGAGTGCAACACAAAAAAAATCTGAATCTAAAATATCAAGTGAGTTCATTTGTCTGGCTTTGAAACATGGAGGGAAAAAAACAAAGCTTTCGTAAATGGGTGCTTTCATAGAAAAAGAATTATTGAAATGGTACGACAAAATTACTAATGTGGAACTGGTGACAAGAACCAGACAAGTTGTAATTGAAACAGGAGATGAGAAGAAAATGCTGGCAATAGATAGGGTGCACACTGAGGAAACCTGTTGATAGTGTTACAAGACGATCCTTGTTCTGGGATCTCCCATGGTAAGAGAGGTAGAAGCAGACTGAAAAATGCATGGAGAAGAGAGCTGGAGATAAAAATGAAAAACAGGAGGAAGATATGAAAAGACTATATGATTCCTTTTTACTTTCTGCTAACCCTATATGTGTATATATTTAACATATAAATATATATAGTCTCGTTGATCGTTACTTCCTTAGTGATTAATTAGTATCAGTCTGTGTTAAGTATTTACATATAGGCAAAATCATTCATTTTGGAGGTTGGGGGTCCTTTTTCTTTTTTATTATGGATAGAAGTTAATGTTTCAAGTATACAGAATTAACTCTTCCTGATTTATTAGATATCACTATCTAGTGGAGAACATTCACCTTCTCTTCTTCTCATGCTCATCTCGAAAAGATATCTTTCTTTTCTTAATGTGCCGATTTCTGGAGACCTTATTGATAATATTACATAGGCCATACCTATCTATACAATTATCATACTTTAGCGTGCAACGAAGTTCTTTTTCATCATCCTTTAGCTCCCCAAGGAGCCTAGGGTTTCAGCAAACCCATGCCAAGTCTTCCTGTCCCGTGCCATCAGCTCAAGGTCTTTCCATGTCTTCTTCACTCTCTTCATGTCCGTCTCAAGTTCTCTTCACTGTGTGTTCTTTGGTCTCCCTCTGCCTACCCTGGAGGGAAGCCAAGATTAGTAACACTGTATCCTACCAGGCATGTTGTAAAAAGTGACTAAGGAGGGTTGGGCATGGGGTCGGTTACCCCATACTGTAACAAAATTGTTTACCACAAAAACTTCAACAAACAACATGAACAAGTTAAATACAGAATATAAATCAAAACACAGTGTTGTTTGTTCATAATTGATGTAACATGAGAACGTTCTTTCAGATACGCTATTTGTACTGTGATGCCCGGAACTTTATTTCTCAGATAGTTTCTCATTTTAACATTTCTCATTTTATTAAGCTGGAAGAAAAAAGTAGCCGACACAGTCAAACGTGCTTTCTGGGATGTCTTCGAGGAGAAGATAAACGAAGATCCCCCGGACCTGAGCTTTGCTTATGCCATGTTGGAGGAACTGCGGGAGGTTAGTGTCATAATTGGTTATATGGACAATTTGAATATTTTTTTTTTTACTTGTCATAACTACTTTGTTGTTGTACAGGTTTTTATAGGGTAAGCCATAAGTTCCTTACTGTTTTTCTTAAAACAAGTGACTTTAATATGTAGTGATATGCGTAAATGAAATACATCATAACAATGAAATTATTGATAATTATAAAGTTATTTATCAATCATAATGGTGTCCGTGAGCGTTCATACATAAAAGTCAAGTCTTTTTTTAAAATGTTCATAAACTTTTACTTAGTCGTTCCTCTTCTACCCTGGGGTGTAGATGTTTGCCAGAGAGAGCACTCTCCTATCCTATATTCTGTCTTCCTCCTGGCCTGGTTCCAATCCAGTGCCTGGTTGTTAGTCCTTTTTGGGGGACTTAACAGTATTAAAGTAGATACGGGTCTTACTTCTGTTAAGAGAGTACGCATCAACAAATGTGGTAAGAATATATTTGTAATTAAATTCATCGCGCACGGAAGCGCACATATTTGTGCGTGTGTATTTTTGCGTTTTGTTGCTAAACACGGGATGACGCAGTGACCTCAGAGAGAGATGTAATGGCTGGGATGGAAGTCAGACGTTGGTCTGTTTGTTCGAGCCCCATATTAGGGGTAAACTACTGTTGATGTCTGTTTTATACGGCCTTCCATGTGGAAGCTATCGCCGTGAGGATTTAACAGTAAGTTTCATTTAAGCTAGTGAAAATATATATTACGTTTTTGCCATGTTGAATCTAGTCAGAACATTCAATGGGGAATTGTTGACCCTTCATTAGGGTGTACTGAAATGGATTAAAGATAAAGTGAAGTTATTGGATCCAGCCTATTATTTTCAAGAACGTGCCGCTTGGAAGAATTGTATTACAAACGTGAATACATATATAAAGTGTATTTTCGCCGTCCTATGGATTACGGCAGATGATGAGAGGTCAGTCAAATTCAGGACTTAGGATTTTATATGCACTGTTTACTATGATGCCTCAAATATGATGTTTGGATATTCCAGATATATTGTTTACGAGGCCATTTAAAGATGGGACATTCTTTGATGTATTACATACCCTTGGTCATAATATGTATGTCTGCCCTTGAGAGGTCAGCCGTTATAAGAATATATGTCAATCAAGCTCATGATCCAAATTGCCTGATCATACATGAACATAGATACGTTAACTATGATGTCCTGAGATTATAATATGAACTTTTAATATGATGCCTATGATTACATCCATGATCATCTGTCTTACGTCCATTAATAAATGTGATGTCTAATGTGAAGACCGGACTTCAAGCTGAATTCTTTGACAGTTCAAAGTTCTTTTATATTAACCTTGGCCCACCTCTTCGGCCCACGATATTATCATTCGCATTATTGAAGTTTGTCGGCCATCTGTAAGCCCGACCGAAGCTGATCATAACTTAAGTCAGCCATACAAGAACATTTGTTAACTCCAAATCATAAAGGACCCCCTACAGCTTCAAGAGTAAAAGGACCTTTACACTGGTCCTTCAGAGATTGTCTAATGTTGCCCTCCCAGAGAACTCTGGGTTGTCCTGGAAATATTGATTCTTGGCTCGTGGTTTCCCATATTTGTCATAGTAGCAAATCTTCTCCCATTTTGCAGACATGACCAAACCATTGTTATAGGAACTGTTCCACTTGGGTCTGCAGGGGCAGGGTTTTGAAGTCATGCCATATCGTCTGGTTGCAGACCATATCTCTTCTTGTTATTTCAACCACCTTCCTCAAATACCTAATTTCTGAGGTTTGGAGCTGCCTTTTGTAGGTTGTACTTATTGCCCATGACTCGCATCCATAAGTCAAGATTAGAACATAGGTGGAGCGGTATACAGCCATCTTTGTCTTCTTGCCAATTTCTCATTTGCTGAGGAATCCTTGATGTATGTCTTGAAAAAGTCTCCCAGCTGCTGCTCTTCAGGTAGCCATCTCTTCTTTAAATATCCCCATTAAAAAAACCCAGCTGGAGTTAATTTTTCCTTCCACTATTGCCGTAGAACTGAAGTTTTTGTTCTTGAGCCAAGTGTGTCGCCTTAACTGCTGTGAGCCCGCATTATTGTAGGATGTCTGTGATGATGTAGGATGTCTGTGATGTTGTAGGATGTCTGTGATGTTGTAGGATGTCTGTGATGTTGTAGGATGTCTGTGATGTTGTAGGATGTCTGTGATGTTGTAGGATGTCTGTGATGTTATAGGATGTCTGTGATGTTATAGGATGTCTGTGATGTTGTGGGATGTCTGTGATGTTGTGGGATGTCTGTGATGTTGTAGGATGTCTGTGATGATGTAGGATGTCTGTGATGTTGTAGGATGTCTGTGATGTTGTAGGATGTCTGTGATGTTGTAGGATGTCTGTGATGTTGTAGGATGTCTGTGATGTTGTGGGATGTCTGTGATGTTGTGGGATGTCTGATGTTGTGGGATGTCTGTGATGTTGTAGGATGTCTGTGATGTTATAGGATGTCTGTGATGTTGTAGGATGTCTGTGATATTGTTGTAGGATGTCTGTTATCTATCCATCTGCCTCTTGGTCCTCCCCATTCTGTGAACCCAGATCTTCTTGTGTTGTAGGTGCGTAGTGATCATTTATCGGGCTCCATTCTAATGAGATGGCCAAACCACTCTTTCTTGTATTACAATGGATTATATCAACCAGTCTTCTTCTTCTTTGATCCATAGCCGCCAACCGTTAAAGCAGTCAGTGGCCATCATGCCTGGTGGCGTCTTGTAGGGCAGCAACAAATTGACTCCACTTTGTTCGGTCGGCGGCCATCCTTTGTACAGTGCCCCAACTCTGGTTCATTCTTTGCATCTCGGCCTCCACAGTTCTCCGCCAAGTTGTTTTTGGTCGGCCTCTCTTTTGCTTTCCTTCAGAGGTCCATAGCATTGCTGTTCTTGTAATGGTGTCAGGGTCCCTTCTGAGGATGTAGCCAACCCAACTCCAGCATGTCCTCCTGGTTACTCCGAATAAGTAATTCTTGGTTGCTGATGGTATTCGGCCAAAAAATTCGGAGAATTTTCCTTAGGCAGATTGTGTGAAAGGAGGATAGTTTCGACATTTCCTTCTCTGTTGCTCACCAGCATTCCACACCATAGAGAAGCACAGAAAGTACACAGCTCTCATACAGTCTTAATTTGGTGTTTGTGCTGTACTGGGAAGACTAGCAAAGGCTGTTCTCGCTTTATTCATTCTGTTGTTAATGTCCTTGCTTGTTCCGCCATCAGGTGTTACTATGCATCCTAGGTAAGTAAATGTGTCTGCCTATTCTAACTGCTGGTTCCTTATTGTTATTAGCTCAGGATTGTCCACATTGAGTGTCATGACCTCTGTCTTCTTCAGATTGATGTTCAGACCAATTTGCTGTCACATCAACACATCCAAGAAAAAAAACCGATAGACTGATTAAGTATAGCCATATCAACCAGTACATTAGAGTTATTTTTTTGTATGCTTTCTCCATCACTTTAGATTTTGCTGGAAATTTTGTTACCACAACATCAGCGCTTGAAGGACCAGATCTGTGAGGTCCTTGACCTTGCACTTATCAAGCAGGAGATGGAGAACAATGTGTTTGATTTCAACTACTACGCGAGTTACATAACTGACATGATGGCAAAGCTGTGTGCCCCTGCCAGGGATGAGAAAATTGTAGAAATCAGAGCGATAAAAGATGTAGTTCCAAAATTCAGGTATGTTGTATTCAAGTATCGTTTTCTTATTAGAGAGCTTTTGGGGTTCTTTGTTGCAAATGCTCTAACATGTTCCTTCTGAATTAAAAATTGGAAGCACTTATATTTTGAGCATTTTTCTTCACTCATGGGGCCAACATATTGACTATTATTTTCTGTTGTGTGGCGGGTTTTAAACTCCTTATGCAACTTTAAACTATAATAACTTTGCACACTGTAAATGACATGTTCTCTGCATACTAAATGTCTTACTGAAATGTCTGAGACAATAGTGAGAAAATCCTGCCAGCTTTTCTGAAAAATATGGAAGAGACCCAAATTGCACTGTGAAAACTAAATTGAATACTCGTTAAAAGAGCACTCATACCTGTTAAGAGCCTTTTTTGCGCACCACATAGGTCACTATATTTGAAGACTATGTGATGCACAAAAAGGCATGGATGCGAATGGGTTTATGAGTGGTTGTGAGGATGACATGTGATTGTTTGGGGTAGCAACGGGGAATTATTAGATTGTGTACTAATGGACTAGCAGTGTCTAATGATTGGAAAGGTGTCCTAAAGGACTTACAGTGTGTGTATGACTAGTGTCTGGATCGTGGTCAGCTGGACCATATGTATTTGAGAATGAAGTGAAATATATCCATATGAATTATATATATTAAGCAGTGTGGAATCTGAGGATCGACGTACGATATTGATATAGTAATTGGCCGTGAAATTGAAATGGAATATGTATATAAATGATTGCGTACGAATAAGCATGGTAACACCTGATGGCGGAACAAGCAAGGACATTAACAACAGAATGAATAAAGCAAATACATGAGTGATGTTTAAATATATGGATTGTTAAAATGAAGATATCAAAGAAGTATCATGTTGTTGTTCAAGTAAGTGGATGTCAATAAATGGTGTTACGTAAAAACCGGACATTTGTAAGGATTATTTGAGAATTTAAAGTTGGTCATTCAAGAGTAGTCGTTTGTGCATACACACCTAGCCTAGTCGTATCATATCAATACCTTTCCATTTTTTCATGATGCATTGACCAGAAGTCATGATAAGTTTGGCTACAAAGATCGAATGATGATGGAGTGGAATGGAAAGGAATGAATAGACAACAGGAGAATTAGTGCCTTCATCAGGACACGCAGCCGAAAAAGTACATTATTTCCTTCCATGTTTTGATGGATTACTTGCTCGTAAATGCATAAGTTATGAAATCAGAACTGTTGTTTACTCACCCAAACAACATTCTTTCGATGAACTTAAGCTCAGGATCACAGATGCAATTAGCTAAGCAGCAATTGGAGAATGTTTTCAAGGAGTTGGAAAATCAGATTGAGCGAAAGAGTGTTATGAAAGAGGGCGGTTATATTGAAGCCTAAATGTTTGAACTGTATTGTGTTATAACTTCATAAATTATGTTTTCTTAGGCTGTCTACCACATGCTTCTATCATGTGTACATCCAGCGTTTTTAAAGTTGCACAAGGAATTTATAACCACTATGTTTTGATATCAGTAATGCACACAGTACATTATTTAGTAAACTCATTTGATGTGCGCTGTTTAATTGTATTTTTTTCTGCCAGAGCCATAATGGAGACGTTGGAGCTGATGCGCAGGGATATGGCCAACTTTACAATCAAACAAATCAGACCATATATTCAACAGAACTCGATTGAATATGAGAGGAAAAAATTCTCGGAATGCTTTGATGCTCAGAGAGGTTAGTTGTCCATTTCTGTGGTTAAGAAAAAGTAATTTTTTAATTCAGTCATTTAAATAAGTTATATAAGCTTATGTTTTTGAACAGAGGGTGGTACTTTCTTTCTTTTTTTATTTTATTTTAAATTTTGTATTTAGTGTAGTGACTTTTTGGTTTTGAATGGGAGAATGCAGAATGAATCGGCTGCCATGGCAGGTATGGGAGGCTAAGAGCCAGGGATCCAGACCTCCAGGATGACCCAGAGTCGGCTAGGAGGACAACATTAGACAATCTCTGAAGGACCGAGGACTAGAATGGAACCAGACCAGGAGGAAGACAGCCGATAGGATAGTGTGGCGCTCTCTCTTCCAAACCTCAACACCTCGTGGTAGAAAAGGAACGACTAAGCAAAGACATTTAGTTTTTTGTTTTGAAAGAGAAATACTTATAATTACCTTGGTGGTGCAGATTTTTTATTTTTTAAAGAGAGTTCGGTTTTCTTTTACTTTGTTGACGTCCCTATTTTAAAAATGATATTACACATAGCTGTGACTAGTTCATCATCATCATCATTTCTTTCCATTACCTGTGGAACAAAGGGCTGAAACAGTTGCTCTCCATCGATTTCTATTCAGGGCTGTCTTTTTCAGCTGTCATTCCAATTTCCTTAGCCTCCTCTTCCACAGTTCTTCTCCAAGTTTTCCTTGGCCTCCCCACTCTTCTTTTTCCTTGTGGGTTCCAGTCAAGGGCACCTCTGGCTATGCTTGATTGTTCTCTTCAAAGTGTATGTCCTATCCATCCCCACCTTCTTTCCTTAATTTCCATTTGTATTGTTACTAGTTAAGTCATTTGAAATGATGTGTAGAACAGACTGGATCTCATGATGAGCTGTAATATTCATGTGAGACAGCGTTTTATGTAATGTAATGGAAGTTACTTCTCTTTACTTTGACATTTGTTTCAAATAAATTAGTTGGATAGGAGTAAAGAAATAACAGCTTAAAAGTGACTTCTCACCTTTAACCTGTAGTTTCCCATTGAGAACTTAGGCCGTTGACCACATCATTCTTGGGGATTCTATTTCTGCCATCTGTAAGTAAGATTTTCATCTGTCTCAGATGTCTACTCATATATGGCCATCACCATTGCCATTCCTAGAGAAGCTCTACGGAGATGTTAGCAGCCCCCGACTGACCACTGCTTTCTTTGGACATGTTCAAGTTGACGTCTGAGGGTGAATGAAGAAGATGAAGATGTCTACTCCATGTTGTGGTTTTGATTTAGGTCGTCTTGCTCCCAGGTGGTTCTGGTTCAGGTCATCTTGCTCCCAGGTGGTTCTTGAGGAGACAAAGAGAGAATAAGTCTTCTGCTTCTTCAGGCATGTTGTTAAATGCGACTAATATGAGGTTGTACATGAGCTGGCAACCTCATCATGTTAAACAGATTGCTACAGAAACCACTGCTACAGGAGCATGTGCTTTGACCAACTCCAGTGGTGTCATCATGGTGTCATCATGGTGTCATCATGCCCAGTAAGGAGTGAAACAAAAAAAAGAAAGAAAAGGAGGATGATTAGTGGATCTCCTTAGTCTTCTCTCTGTTCTTTCATCATCATCATGTGACGTATTCTCTCCAGGACGTTGTCTCCATTACAGCTGCTCTGAATGCATCACGATTCTGGGCAAGTCGACCTGCATCATCCAAAGACAAGTTCAGACTCCCTGTGATGTCCTGGATCCACCGCCGTCTAGGTCATCCCCTTCACCTTTTTCCAGGGATCATGCCTTCCATTACTAATTTGTCCAGACTATTATGTCTTTTTATATGATCGAAAAATTTCAGCTTCCTTATTGCGATGGTATTTAGGAGCCAATTTTCCTCTACATGCCTCTGTTCTTTAATAATAATAATAATAAATTCTTTAAGCACCAAACACGGCGCATAAGGCAGAAACCAGTGCTCTCCAGGTTGTTCGTTGTGACGCCACTCCTCTTAGCTCTTGCACATTATTTAGGCCCAACGTTCTTCCTTCTCTTATTATTGTTCTTCTGAGTGTTTCTTTTGGTCTTCCTTTTTTCCTCTTACCCTCAGGAACCCAAGTGAGCGCCTGTAGTGGTATTCTGTTGTTTTGCATTCGTAGGACATGACCGATATATGACCATCGTCTTTTCCTTATATAGTCGGAGACATATTTCTGCCTAGAGTCTTCTCTTATTTGTCGATTAGTCTTGAATTCTTTCCAACTGATGTTCATGAGTTTTCTAAGACATTTGTTCTCGAATGTATTCAGCTTGTTCTCCAATGATTTTGTTATTTTCCAACTCTCACAGCCGTATGTTAACACTGACATAACATTTGAATTAAACAGACGAAGCTTGGTATGTATATTCAATGATCGTAATTTCCAAATGTTAGATAATCTATTGAAGGCGCTAGCTGCCAAAGCAATTCTAGTATGGATTTCTCTTGTTGTGTCACCATCCTGAGTCATTTTACTGCCTAAATAATTGAAACTTTCAACTTTCTGTAGTTTTTCCCCGTTCAAGATGATATCAAAGGTCTCGTTAGAAAAGTTCATAGCTTTAGTTTTAGAGGCATTTATTTGGAGACCTATTTTAACCGAGAGATGACACAAATTATTTATTGCTTCTTGAGACTGTCTTGGTGTTGAACTTAAGAATGCTACATCATCTGCGAAATCCAGGTCCCCCAGGAATTTTCCATTTCTGTTCTTTACCTGACAGATAATTGTCAGTTCTTTTTTTTTTTTTTTTGCGTATGCCCGCTTTTACTCGAGGTGAAATCTCAGGTTAGTATGTCTAACCTGAGACGGATTTTTACGTGAGTATCCCTTTTTTTTTTTCTTGTACAGAGACAAGTGTCCCTCGCCATTCAGGCAGATACTCGCTGATTTAGGAGGTACCCATTAGAGCTGGGTTGGCTCAGGAGCCGCCAGTCCCTGGTTGACGACACTTCTTCAAATGTTCTCGCCAGGGCTTTAGTTAATCCAGTCCAAATCCTGGTCAACGAAAAATCTTCAAATGTCCTCGCCCGGGTTTGATCCTGGGTCACCCGATCGCCAGCGCAGTTTGGTAACCACTACACCAGCGTGGCTCCCTGTCAGTTCTTGATAAGTTACACCAGAGTTCTGCTTTCTGTTTCTGTTTTCATTTTCTGGATCCTTTTGTCCCTGACTGACAGAGCAGTCTGTGACCATCACGCCTAATGGTGTCTTGTAGGGCAGCAGCTAACTTTCTCCACTTTGCTTCATCCATGGCCACCCTTCTTGTCATGCTTCGACTCTGGTTCATGCGTTGCATCTCGGCCTCCACAGTTCTCCGCCATGTTGTCCTTGGTCTGCCTCTCTTTCACTTTCCTTCTGGAGTCCATAGCAAAGCAGTTCTTGTGACGGTGTTGGGGTCTCTTCTGAGGACATGGCCAACCTAGTTCCAGTGTCTGTCTGCAATGATCTTTTCCTGGTTGGGGATGGTACTCTGCCAACAAATTTGGAGGATTTTCCTTAGGCAGGTATTGTGGAAAGGAAGGTAATTTGGACATTTACTTTTCTGTTGCTCTCTAGCATTTCACACCATGCAGAAGTACAGAAATTCAACGGGCTGATCACCCGTTTGCCAGTCACTTCGATTACGGAAACAACAGCAAATGGGTTGATTTGCCGTTGCCCTAAAGACGCCACTAGGCGTGATGGGAAACAATGGCAGGGAAAACCTATCTGCTGTTGCCCTAAGACGCCACTAGGCGTAATGGCCACTGACTGCTTTGACGGTCGGTGGCAAAGGACGGAAGAAGAAGAAGAAGAAGTATAGAAAGTATGCAGGTCTCATAAAAACTTAATTTGGTGTCTGTTCTGTTGATTCAGTGTCAGAGGTACTCTTTCTTAACTCTTTGACTCCGTAATTATTTTCCACATTGTGCCGTAATTATTTTTTTAACAATTCTAAATGGTGAAGTGTACTATCTTTTAGTGTAAATTTAATGTTAATCTTTTCTGCGAACATGTACTTATTATATACCAAACTGTATGGAAATAGAAAGAGAATTGTAATGTATAGTGTCTTTGATAGTATTAACACAAGTACGTTCGGTATACTTAAAACATTTTGCATGTAAAATTAAAAAACACTAAAAAGTTAACTGTAGAATATGAGCTTACCAAAGACAAATTACTGCTGTAGACAATAAAACTTTCTTTTTAGTCTTCAGACATCAAGGTAATCCATTTATTTACTTACTTACTTAGTCGTTCCCCTTCTACCGTGAGGTGTAGAGGTTTGGAAGAGAGAGTGCCAGACCATTTTATCAGCTGTCTTCTTCCTGGCCTGGTTCCATTCTAGTCCTCGGTCCTTCAAAGATTGTCTAATGTTGTCCTCCCAGCGGACTCTGGGTCATCCTGGAGGTCTGGATCCCTGGCTCTTTGTTTCCCATGCTTGTCGTGGTAGCCGATCTTCTCCCATTCTGCAGACATGGCCAAACCATCTTAGTTGGGACTGTTCTATTTGGGTCTGCAGCGGGTGGGATTTTAGGCCTTGACGGGTAATCCATTTACGAAGTAAAACAACATTGATTATGGCCACAGTTAGTACATTTAGTGTTATTCCCACCAGTTTTAACTGTGGTCCCTTATAAAAATAAAATAAATTATACAATATTGCATTACGTAATTTTCAAACAAATGAAGAAGAATAACATCATATAAAGACTTTTTACATTTGTTTCATGTTTTAATAGTATCATTAGCTTCATCTTCTACCTAGGACTAGTTATTAGATATTTCTGTAGGTCTAATTTTGTTGCTTTTTGATCGGCCAGAATAGGACTATGCCCACTCCTCAACTAAATCTAACGTGTCTAGCTTTTCTGCACCGATTCCGTAATTTGACAACAAACTGTGACTACCAAACAATCATCGTCAATGTCAGCAATATTTCTAAGCAGTTTGACACAATTATTCGCTTAGGAGACTTAGAAAATGTAAATATAAAGCGTGACATATTTCTGTAGCAATAACAACGAAAAATGCAAACACACGAATATTCACACAAATTGTGATAATAACATCAAAACACGCACAAGTGCTGCTTAACTACACTCAGATTAGTTGTTTAAACAGTAGCGAAAGTCATTCTATGAGTTTTAAATTATGAACTGCTTAAACAGACAATTTTTGGGGTTTATTCATGATAAACTAAAAACAAAGCTGTGGGCGTTATGGTGGCACGGCAGCTACAAGTTTGCAACTCTCTGAGCGTTGTTCTGGTGTCAAAGAGTTAATCCTCTGCCATCCAATCGTTACAATTCTTCAAAAATGTCTGTTTGTAAATGTCTGTATTTTATTTTGTGTGGAGTTCAGCTGTTGCTTACATTATTTTTAATTCACAGCTGTGGGGGTGAATGCCCTTGAGTACACAGAGGTGTGGCTGAAACGTAATTATGAAAAATTACTGAAAAAATCTTCAGACCCCTCGGCACCTAGTGGATCATCCAGTACACGAGCTTTAACACCTGCAAATGTTATGACAGAAGCTTATCTAGAAGTGCTCGATTGGCCAGATCCAGATAACTTTCCAGAGGTGTGTAGTTATATTGATTTAGATAATTCCACACAGTAAATGAGTTAGAGGGAATTCTACTTCTTTTTCTTTCACCTTTCAGGCCTTCAATAAATTTATGCCAAGTCTTCTTGTCCCGTGCCATCAGCTCAAGGTCTTTCTATGTCTTCATTATTCCCTTCTTGTATGTCTCCAGTTCTCTTCTCCATGTGTTCTTTGGTCTTCCTCTACCCTTTTACCCTGGAGATTCCAGAACAGAGATTGTCTGGTAATGCTGTCTACAGGATTTCTCAATGTGTGTTGTATCTGTTATGATGGTGTTTTTAGATGCTTAACACCCACCGTATGCCCGGGTTCTTGGGCTCTACTAGGGTAAACTTCAACACAGTATACTGGTACGGGAACATGCATAGGTCATCGAATAACACGCTGTATACAACAGTTCCACAATGTATTTGACGAAACAAGTGATGAGATTCACAGTACATCTACAGCAACAATAATCTCCTCTGGTCGATCAAACATAAACTAGAAATTCATAGGTGGTGTATCTCTGCCTCAACACTCACGCTTATACTCAAATACTTCTCTTGACTCTCATATCTCACTAGAGCACTTGATCTTCTTCTTCTGCGATCAGTTTCCTATGCTCGGCAGTCTAAACAAGGAGATGAATTGCCTCCATGAATCCAGTCGTCAGCAGGAGGTCCTCGCGGGTGCCCCACAGTTTCTCTTCCCCATTTCATCTCCTGGGGCCAGGTTTGAGCTCTCAAATCGCCAAATAGAGGGCGCGTTTGCAGAATGGGTTCCAAAGTCTGTGGGCCATTTTGGCATGTGCACTGGTCAGTTGGGACAGCTTTCATTTTGTGGAGATGGGCTTGTAGTCTGCAGTGTCCTGTGCGAAGCCTAAAAATGATGGTTAGCTGTTTTCTGTCTAGCTTTAGAATGAGTCTTGTGGGTAATTGCTGCTTGTTCTCTGGCTCCATGCATTTTTGTACTTTCTTTTGATAAGTGTCTTTGCTTCCTTCAGTGAGACTCTGGTGAAACTGTTCCTTCTGGGTGCCTGCTTTTGCCAGTCTGTCAGCTGCCTCATGTCCTGCAATACCACAGTGTGCAGGAATCTACTGCAGTGACACTTTGTTGTTGATGGACAGCTGATTCAGGTGTTCCATGGCTGTTCTTGTTAGGAGATCTTCAGGTTCATTTTAAATAGTCTGGAGAATTGACATGCAGTCGCAAAAGAAGACTATGTTTGATCCTTTAAGTCTTTGTTCCTCCAGTATCTTTGTAGCCTCTAGGATTGCCTGTA
Source organism: Oreohelix idahoensis (assembly GCA_024509875.1). Lineage (NCBI taxonomy): Eukaryota > Metazoa > Mollusca > Gastropoda > Stylommatophora > Oreohelicidae > Oreohelix > Oreohelix idahoensis. The sequence goes on from JAMPIV010020557.1 coordinate 324,349, forward strand.
GCTCTGCCCTGCAGTTTGTTGAGAGTTCTCCAGTAGCAATTGACTGTTCTATTTTTGGAGTGTTTGGCATTAGTATTTGGATCCCTGCTCCTCCTTTCCTTACTGCTTCTTCTGAAGATCCATCGGTGAAGACATGAATCCACTGTGAACTTGTGTATTGGTTGTTGAGGTGATCAGTGTTTTTGTTTTCAGAATAGTGGGAGTCTCCGCAGTTCTGTTCTCAATGCCTGGGATTGTAAGGTGTACAGTGTACATAGGTATGGTGTTTGAGATGTTGTAGTATACTACGAGCTGCTCCCATTCCTCTGGATTTTCTGAGTTTAATTCTCCATTGGCAACCATCAGCTTGTCTTGATAGGTGGTTGAAGCTTGATCTTTTCAATCGGTTTTTGGTTAGTTCTTTTATTTTCCCGTGCATGGGGTGCTATTTTAGGCATCTGAATTTTTCTGTCATGATTGGTGATTTTCTCATCTCTGCATTCTCTTAGATTTTGCAGTCCTGCTGTTGCTTCCATTGTTGTTATTGGTGTACTCCTTAGTTCTCCCGTAATGATTCTGTCCTGCATTCTGTATTTTGTCCAGCTTCTGGGAGATTTGTATTTGCTGCTGTTGCATATGTGCTTATTCCACATTCCAGAGTTGGGCGGATATGGCCCACGTATACTTGCTTCGTGATTTGTATATCTGCTCCCCAGCTGGTTCCAGATATTTTTTTCATTAACTGCAGTTTGCATGTGGCTTTTCTTTCTGTTTCTTGGATGTGTGGTCCCCATGTCAGCTTTTTGTCAAATTTTAGTCCCAGGTATACAGGGTTATCTTCTTTTGGCAATAGAGTGTTGTCCAGTTTGAGAGTGTAGTTTTCAGCTTTGGTGGAGAGAGATAAGAGTGTAGTGACAGTCTTATTCTTGTTTATTTGGACACCCCAGGTTTTGGTCCACTCTTCAACTTTATTTATTGCCTCCTGCATCCTCACTTTTGTAACTCCTGTGTATTCAGACTGAGTCCATATAGCAAGATCGTCAGCATGTAGTTCTCTGTGGATGTATGGTGTGAATAGCTTTGGCAGGTCGTCTATGAAGATGATAAAGAGTGTTGAGGATAGGACTCCTCCTTGTGGGACCCCTTCTGGTATGTCAACCATTCTGCTTTTCTTTCCCTGGAGTTTAACTCGTGCATGTCTTCCACATAGGAAGTTCTTAATCCACTGTAGCGTTCTGCTTCCGATTCTTTTCTGGACTAGTTTTAGCAGCAGTCCATCTTTCCAGGCTTTATCAAATGCCTTTGTGAGATCAAAGAAAGCAGCTAGGAGTTTGGACTTTTTCTGGAAAGCATCTTCAATTTCCTGGGTGAGATATGCTGTTTGATCGTCAGTGCTTCTGTGTTTTCTGAAGCCTGATTGACAATCATCTAGTAGCATGTTTTCTTCAAGCTATTTCAGAAGCCTGTTGTTGACCATCCTTTCAATTACTTTCCTAGGCAGCTTAGCTCTTGATCTAAATCACAACATGTCGGAATCACACAGAAACGGCTGCTTTCTACACTATTCACAACTCTACTTGAAACCACATCCTTACACATCCAAGTCTCTCAGCCGACTGCCCAAACTCTCACTATTCCAGCCAACACACTGTTAGCTCACTCGCTCACACCTAAAACACAAGAACAATGACCATACCTCTCTCTGCCAAACATCATGCATAACGCATTTACACCAATCAACACAACAAGCTCACTACAATAAATAACCCTCGTGTTTGTCTAGTTCTTGTCATTAGTTCCACATTAGCGACCTTGTCATACCGCTCTTTCTGTTTTTCACAAGCATCCATTTCTGAAAGTATGTAGCTTTTTGGACAACTTAGAGGGAATTAATGAGTAGAATTGAGAGGAGTTAGCTAGCTTGGTTGGATTTGCACACATTATGAAGTTAGTACACCCATACAAATCGCACAGGAAAGAGATGGTTTGTTCCTCTTCTTCAAGACCAGCTGGCACAGTTGAACATGTCTCTTCACATTCCTGTCTCTTGTGTTGTTTATCAACTCTGTTGTTGACTTCTTTTCATGCCACCATTTTAAACTCAATTTATCTTCTCTCTTTGTCATGCTCTGAATCTTCTTCCTGCATTCTTTCCTGTTGTCACAGTATATTCCAGCTTTCATCTACTCATAATGTTGCCAAAGAAAATAAATTTCTTCTTTCTAATTTTGAATCAAATGAACTGTGTGATATTTTGGTCTTCTCAGACTCGCAGGCTGCCCTCTTGGCAATAGAAAACTGGAAAACTAACTCAATCAGTACTATCCAGAAGGTTTGAAAAATATGCAACAAAATTATGAACCTATATGGAACAGAAATCTACATGCAATGGATGCCTGGCCACAGTGACATCACATTGAATGAAGCAGCCGATAAACTAACAAAAAAAAAGAGCCCAAATGCCACAAATTGACTAACCATTAAGTATGCTAACAATAAAATAAATGATAGAAAACAACTGTAAAGAAGATTGGTTGAACACATGGGCACAAGTTAAAACAGGAAGAGGTCTCTTCATACACCTTACAGCCCCGAATAAGGAAGATGCTGTCAACGATAGTGAATGGAAATAACAAACTAAAGTCTTTAGATTCAGAACAGGTCACTCTACACTAAATGGCCACAGAAACAGAATGTGTTCACAAAATATAGCAAAATGCAGACACTGCCCAAATCAGTTGAGACAGTAGAACACCATCTACTACTATGCCCTGCACTCCAAGGAATGAGACAACTCCTCCTATCACACAACCCATCCATAGACAATACACTTTATGGCAGACCAAAACAGCTTATCCGAACTGTTCAGTACCACATAATGGTATCAAGGTGACCAAGATCTGACGCTCAGTGACAGTGGATTAAAGCCAAGTCTAATTTCAGTAATAATCTTTCTTTCCACACTTGCTTCTTTAATGACTTCCTTATTACTCTGTTTAACTTACGGTATTCTTAATAATCTTCAGTAAAACCACATATCCATGGCCTTGAGATTACCTTGTTTGTTTACCGATTTTCCAAGATTCGAGTCCATTTCCGTGAGACAGGGTTGTCTGTATTTAACATTGAAGAACTCTCTTTCTGACTTCCATTGATAACAATCTTTTACATAAAAATTCCTTTAGATTTAAAAAGAATTAAAATAAAAAGATAGTGTATTAGACAGCACTAAATGAAAGGTTGAAACACATAGTTTGCAATTCCTATAGAGTTTGCGTGCAGTGAAAAGTTATAACTGAAGCAGTCAGCACATTATAATGAGTTAGCGCATGATGAAAATTTGTAGTTAATTAGCACATTATTTGGTTTGGTTTTGGTTTTAAGGACTATCTTCATTGCACATGGACAACTCCATCAGTGCTCCGATCTCCTCACTTAGATCACACAAGGAGGATCTCAGGACAGTGCATGAACTCTGTAGCACCGGCGAGAATCCCTGTGTATATATGAATCACACATTCAATAAATAATTTTGTGGTGGGTAGGTTTCTAATTTTTAAATCTTGCCTAGGGCAGCAGCTTTATATCCTACTCTTTACGATTTCCAACTACCGTGGGATTTTTAATGTGCACAACTTGCACATGGTACCTCCTATTTTTTTGCCCTTATCTGAGAAGGCTAGGCACCCGATCTCACTACCAAGAAGACCAGGGTGGGAGTATGACATCATTATGACCACTGGTTCTGAAAAAAAAAAAGAAATCTCCATAAAATATATTTCCTCTGCTGGGAATTAAATCCGGTACCATTAGAATTCAAGACAGTTGCCATACCTCTTGGCCACTCTGACCACCCCATTTAAGCATAATGTGCATAATTAGCACACTATATTAAAATAGATGGGTGTGAAAAAAAATCGAAAAAGGTCATTCGTCTTACGAGGACAAATGACAAAGAAAATACCCAACGTTATGACCACAAGGCCTTCGTCAGGGAAAGGAAAGAAAGTTAAAATAGAACCTCATGTAAAGTGAATTACCACAAGAAAGCATCACTGCAAGAGCATGTGAATGCTTGATGCAGGCTTCCTGCAAGGGCACCAGATGCAGTTGTAGTTCCATGCTCCATAATGAGTACAAAGGATATTGATGATAATAATAAAATACAGTAAAAGTCCAAAAATCCGGATGGCAGAAATCCAGACCACCCGAGAATCCAGACTTTTTGAAAACTCAAAACTTTTTAAAATTTCCGGGCTTTTGTGTGTGAGAGCAAACTCTATGCAAACAAGATGACACAGAAGAGTGGATACACACTGAAGATGATGTTGAAGTAGCAGCCACTATCGCCGACAAGAAATCATTGAAAGCATTACAACTCCTGATAATACAGAAGAGAATTATTCAGAAGGATCTGGTGAAGAAGACGACAAAGTTGAAAAAGAAAAGATATCTTGGGCTACAGCAGAAAAGTGTGCATGGAAACAGTTATTACATCCGTGAACAGAACCACAACTGTAGTCTTCAAGACGTCATGCATGTGCACATGGTGCAGAACAATCTTATCACAAAGAAATTACAAAGTCATAAACAAGGTGATATACGAAAGTATTTAAAGGAAACAGTAGAAGCGTCTGCCAATCAAACTAGTGTTCCATCGACAAGCAGATGCAGTAGGATTCACCCACATTACCGGGGTCTGAAAAGGAAGCAAAGAAAAGTAACACTGTAACCTACCACATGTTGCAAGAAGCAACTAAGGAGGGTTGGGCATGAGGCTGGTTACTCCCATCCTGTTGTAAATTTTAAACCATAAAAACTTCAACAAACAAGATGGGCAGGTCAGCTAAAGTAAATAAGTCCCACTGGTTCTTGTCTGACTCTTGTCATCAGTTCCACATTGATGATCTTGTTATACCATTACATAAACATATGCACGATATCTCTTTGGAAGGCAGTGAAACATTTTGGGGATGCTTGTCTTTTGTCCACACAGACTTTGATGATGGACATGTTCCGTTTCATGGCTATACGCGACAAGCTGCACACTCTGGGCCTCATCACCTCTGTCCAGCTGATTACCTACAGCGTTGTGGGGCCCTCCATTGAAGGTGCTGAAGATCTGAAGAAGCAGCTGAAAGAGCATGTGGAGATTTTGCTGCAGGCTGTGGGACAGAAGTAGGTTATATGTCAGTACAGGCATACCTCGATTTATTGCACTTCACAGATATTACACTTTTTTGTTCAAATTATTCATGTTTATTTATTAGAACGTTCCTTATTCTTCCGATAGGTTTTGGCTCAGATGCTGAAGATTATCATTTTTTTCAGCAATAAAGTATTTTTAATTTAATAGTAAATATTTTTTTTGAGCTAATGCTCAAGACATAGACATAGTGTAAACAACAACCAAAAAGCTACAGACTTTTATAAACGGGGGCTTGCGTAGAATAGAAGGACTTAAATGGTATGTAAAAGTCACAAATGTGGAACTGATGACAAGAACCAGACAAGTGCCAATGGAACGAGTTGAGAAGAAGATGCTGGCGATGGATAGGACACACTTTGAGGAGACCTGTTGATAGCATTACAAGGCAGTCCTTGTTCTGGAATCCACAGGGAAAGAGTGCAGAGGGAGACCAAAAAAACACATGGAGAAGAGAACAGGATACAGAGGTGAAAAGAATTAGGAAAACATGGAAAGAACTTGAGCGGATGGCACAGGACAGGAAGACTTGGCATGTGTTTGTTGAAGGCCTATGCTCCTCAGGGAGCTAAAGGATATTGAGTGATTGATTTTCTCCCTATGACCACTGATGTAATTAACTCCCTTGCATTAAGTCTGCACCAGGGCAATCATGTGCTCTAGGCACAGCGGTTTCTGTAGCTATTTGTTTGACATGATGGAGTTTCCAGCCCCATGCACAACCTTATATTCATCATCATCAGCATCATGATCATCAGCATCATCCTCATCATCATCATGATCATCAGCATCATGATCATCACCAGCATTATCATCATCATCATCTTCATCCTCCTCATCATCATCCTCATCATTTTCCTTTTTGCTCCCAATGGATCATGGTGCCACCACTACAGCTGGTCCCCATGCAGGCTTTGCACCAAGCATTCACATGCTCATTCAGCGATGGTTTCTATATCAATTTGTTTTACATTGTGACGTTGCCAGTCTCATGCACAACTTTATATTACTCGCCTCTAATGACATAGAGCCACGGTAGCACAGTGGTTAGTGAACTGGCTTCCTAGCTCGGTGGTCCATGGTTCGTTCCCCAGTTGAGGTGGGAATTTTTTTAGACTGCAAGTGGTTCCGGGGTCGACCCGGCCTCATGAATTGGGTACCAGGGCATCTCTGGGAAGGTTAAGGCGACCGGAGTGATGCTGACGACATCACCCCTAGTGTGCCGAGTGCCAATGGTCAAGAAAATATGGGCCTAACACCATATTCCCAATATGCTTCAATAGGCGTGTAACGGGATCCATTACCTTCTTTTCTTATGGTATATCAGGTGATGATAAACGAAGGATCATAAACCCAAATACTGCAGAAGATTTTTAATGGACAGCACAAAGTTAAAGACAGTTGGACTTCATCTGATAGAGAAACCTGTAACCAAGTAGACTTTTTCTGATGAATATTGTTGTTGTTGTTTAACTAGGACAGCTGAGCTTCTTGCTCTTTAGCAGCCAATACCAAGTTGAAGACTCCTTGGTATTATCTACACTGTAGATCTAGGCTTTTCCTGTGGCTTTTATGACATTCCAAAAGGTGCTGAGTTGAAGTCATGAGCTCTAGTTTCTCCAGCTTGACTTGCATTTAGAGGATCGTCACATCTGGTCTCAAGTTAGGAGTAAGAAGCGTGTGGCGTACTGCACATTCCCCGCCATCCAAGGGGGCTATCCAACTATGCAGAGCTAAAATACAGTGCTCTGGTTGTGGGCTCTCCCAAGAAATTGTCATATCCTGCACAGAGCCACTTGAGATCCTCCTGCATGCAGTCAACCAGGTCAAAGCCAAAGAATCACGCCTGGGGCTCAAGTGCCTCCTCCAAGCTTAGTGTGCAGTAATCGGGTTCTCAACAAGTTTCACCACAGGTGGAATCCCTGGAAGTGTGTGGACAATTTCAAGAGTCGGTGAGGGTGTAATTAGCCTCACAGACAGAGGTTCACTTCCACGTACATATATTGTAGCATTGTGCATAGCTGGTGGCCATATAAGGATGACTCCAGATATGCCTCCATGCATTCTGATGAATATAAATCTTCTTCTTCTTCCTCGTTCGTCCTGAAAAGGAGATTGGTTGCGCTGTGTCCATTTACAGCAAAGCTGTGATATTTATGCCTTTCGGCCTACACATCCGACTTCAGCACAGCATTTTTTGGGACCAGGTTTGCCTTCCCACTTTGATCCCTACTCTCTCAGCCAGACTGCTGTGATGCAGCCTGGTTTCCAGGACCACCACTTGGAGGTGGAGTAGGGTCTTGGTCAGCTCTGGTTCGCTGACCCCGACGCAAGCAGTCAAGCTATGGGTCGCTGACTGCATTTATCACTGTTGCTGCGTCTTCGGTCCTGAATCACATCATCAACATTTTCCTTTGTGCTCCTTACGGAGCATGAAACCTCCACTGCAGCTGATCCCTTTGCAGAAAGCCTGCACCGAGCATTCACATGCTCTTGCATTGGTGTTATCTGTAGCAATTTCATTTTACATGATGAGTTTGCCAGCCCTATGCACTGCCTTATATAAGTCACCTTGTCTTTAGAGACCCCTATGAATTACTTAGGGCAGTACATGTGATGAATAAATGCTTGTTGATTATCTTTTTTTAAAATATTATTTAATCTCTTAGCTCCCTGTACTTCTTCTTCATAACCCTCCACTCCCAAAGGAGCATAGGCCTTCAACAAACACATGCCAAGTCCTCCTGTCACGTGCCATCATCTCAAGTTCTTTCCCTGTACTTGCTTGAGTAATATCTTTGTTTTGAATTAGTTTTCTCCACTTTATCTTCAGTTCACCTATGCCAGTGGGGAAACATGTTGAGAATCCAGCATCGTACACTAAGCTCGGAGGAGTCACTTGAGCTCCAGACGTAACTCTGGCTTTTACCAGGTTAGCTGCTTACATGAGGATCTCACTATGGACCCATGATAGCTATAGGGAGCTGAAAAGAGGCTCTGTGTAGGACAATTCCTGGGAAGAGCCCAGAACCAGAGCACATTATATTAGCTCTGCATATTTGGACAAGGTCCCTTGGAGCAAACTTTAGGACTGCTTGGCAAGGAAGAACATTCCAGCACCTCCATGCTATACAGAGCTTCTACAAGACTTGCAGAAATTATGTGAGGCAAACCATAAGTTGGAAGAGTACAGGACCACCACTGGTGTAAGACAGGGTGAAATCATTTCATACTCCTTGTGGACGATGTAATCAAAGCATGTAAGGAAAGGACCAAAAAGTATTTAGTGGGGTACTAGAAGATGAGACAGGTCTGTATTTCAGAGCTGGCATTTGCCGATGATGCAGCCCTGATAGCTAATTCAGAGGCACATCTTCAATCCAACCTGCAAGTCCAGAAGAAAGTACTGGAGAAGAGAGGGATGGTTATTAGCAGCTCCAAAACAAAAACCATGGTGATCTCAAGAGAAAGAAAAAGACATCATATCATGCTGGGAGAACAGATCCTGGAGCAGGTCAACCACTTTAAATACCTTGGAGCTATCATAGACTGGAAGGCAGACATCAAAGAAGAGTTGGCTATCCTAAGAGCTGGGAGGCTTTTTCAGACAATAAATTGAGAATTCCTCAGCAAAAGAGAGATTTGCAAGAGGACAAAGATGGCTGTATACCTCTCTACCTATGTCCCAGTCTTGACGTATGGATGTGAGTCACAGGCAATGACTACAACCCACAAATAGCCAGCTCCAAACCTCAGAAATGAGGTATCTGAGAAAGGTGGTTGAAGTAAAAAGAAGAGTCATGGTTCGCAACCAGACAAAATGGCAAGGCCTCAAAACCCTGCCTCTGCAGACCCTAAGTAGAACTGTCCCAACTACGATGGTTTGACCATGTCTGCAGAATAGAAGAAGATCGGCTACCATGACAAATATGGGAAACCAAGAGCCGTGGATCCAGACCTCCAGGACAACCCAGAGTTTGCTGGGAGGACAACATTTGAAAATCCCTGAAGTGTCGAGGACTAGATTGGAACCAGGCCAGGAGGAAGACTGCCGATAAGACAGTATGGCATTTTCTCTGGCAAACCTCTACACCCCAGGGTGGAGAGAAACGGTTAAGTAAGTAGTAATATTTGGAGAGCCCCCTTTGATGGCGGGGAATGCTCATAACGTCAACTTAGAATGTTTCAGACTGGCAGAAAAGGCTCAGGAAATGCCTAAATTTACAGTGTAGAAAATACCAAGGAGTCTTCAACTTGGTATTGGCTGCAATAGAGCAAGAAGCTCAGCAGCCTTAGTTAAACAACAACAATGTACAGAAGGGAAGTTTCGAGAATGACAAAGACTATATATAATCAGATCAGGTCAACCACTGACTTTGCATCAATGCATAACAAGTACAGACAAAATATAGATATGTATCTCAAAAATAGCCCTGGACATTTGGTGATAGCAGTTAATCAGAGCTGAATTAAAGCCAACTGTACAGCAGATAAGAAAACTGTAGTAGAGATGTATTGGTCGTACACTGTGGGAAACTGGACTTACATTGAGGAAGATTGGACATATAGTGAGGTGAATGGAATATTGGACATACATTGTGTAAAACTGGACATACACTGGAAGATTGGACGTACACTGAGTAAGGAAGATTAAGCATACACTGGAAGATTGGACATACATTGTGTAAAACTGGACACACACTGGAAGATTGGACATACACTGAGGAAGATTAGGCATTCACTGGAAGATTGGACATACATTGTATAAAACTGGACATACACTGAAAGATTGGACATATACTGAGGAAGATTGGACATGTACTGAGGAAGATTAGATATACACTTGAGAAAAAATTGGACATAACCTGGGGAAACTAGCCTGTACAGTAATTTTCCAAACACTTTCATTGAACCCACAGGGATAAAGGAAGAGGGGAAGCAGAGGAATTCTTAGAGAGGAAACACCAGAAAAGACCCCAGGTGAAAAACTAACCTGGAGAAAAATGAAGACAGTGGCTTCCTTATGTGTCACACTGATGGGCCAAGATGATCATGCCTGTCCAAACTTTTTCATTCAGACTATTAGTCATGCTCAATCTGCAGGCATGTAGCCACGACAACATCCATAGTCTCCTCCAGGTCCAGGCAGCAGCCTCATAGCTTTTGCCTCAGCACTGCACTCTCTGGCCAGGTCTGACATCATAGATCATTATGGTCTGGGCAGTTTCATAACTTCTTTTCCTAGTGCAGTTTATCAGTTTATTTATTAATTCTCGTCCATGTTGCACCATACAACTGTCCATTATGTGCTCATTTTTTAACCCTCTCTTCCTTGCTACGTCAATTTTTGGTGGTTCTGTAATTTCATGTTCTCTTAATATTGCCATGAGAACATATACTACTTCTGTCTGTTACATGTGATGAACATCTTCGCCACATTGATCTCTGTGAGGATAGTGACATTAGTCTTTCTTTGGCTGTGCTTGAAATTCTATATATTCTTCTGTGAAACCCATTTCTGTATAATTGTTTGGCTTGCTTGCTTACTTACTTACTTACTCGTTCCTCTTCTACCGTGAGGTGTAGAGGTTTGTAAGAGAAAGCGCCATACTATTCTATCAGCTGTCTTCCTCGTGGCTTGGTTCCATTCTAGTCCTCGGTCCTTCAAAGATTGTCTAATGTTGTCCTCCCAGCGGACTTTGGGTCGTCCTGGAGGTCTGGATCCCTGGCTCTTAGTTTCCCATGCTTGCCGTGGTAGCCAATCTTCTCCCATTCTGCAGACATGGCCAAACCATCTCAATTGGGACTGTTCTACTTGGCTTGCTTACTGATTACATACATTTCCTGATGTATGACTGGATCAGCTGCATGTAATACAATGGAGAGAGAACAAATGGAAGCACACGGTAACTGACCTATGACCCAAACTAAGGCAAGGACGAAATTGAAGAATTGTGTTTCAGAAAAGAAAATGAATTAAAAAAAATAAGCCAGTAGTATTTCTTCTTCGTTCACCCTCAGACGTCAATTTGAATACGTTCAAAGAAAGCAGTTGTCAGTCGGAGACTGTTGACAACTCCGTGGAGCTTTTCTAGGAGTTGCACTGGTGATGGCCATATGTGTTTCCTCTGTTCCTCAGTAATATTTAAATGAGATAAAAGGTAGGTAGTCCCATAGCTGATACTGCCGTAGGGGAGTAAAGTGTTAGAGACTTCACTATACTAGGTTCAGCATTGAGAGTTGTGGTGGCCAGTTCCCTTCCTTGCTGCCGTGTCCTTCCCCAAGTGCAAAGTCAGGTACCCATTTATAGCTGGGTAGACTGAAACATGTCAATACTGTGAATCGAACCCAGCACTTTTGCCACGAGAGACCAGCATAAATGAGATAACTGTTCTATAAAAAAATTGATAGAGAATTCCATTGGCTGGTTTTTTTTAATGTACATATTGACTGTTTCCTTAATCTTCAAGGGGAATAAAGCCTGTACTTGAGTCAATAGCTGATCAGGTTGTTAAAGATGTCAGTGACAGCCTGGCAAGCCGTGATCTACCTCCTCTGACTGATGATACCAAGCAAACTCTGAAGGGTCAGATCATGAATCTTGGCTGCAGGGAGAACACTGTACGAAAACTGATGCGTAAGTTTGGGTTTGATTTTTTTCTGTTCTCATTACACGTCTGTATCCTTTTATCTCAGGGACAGCTTTGTTTCAGAAACTAGATTTTTTTGATTTTCCAGATGTCACCCAAAAGTAGCCCACAATGTGTTAAAAAGTTGTCCTAAGAAACTTTTGATTTTCAGAATATTTCGGTTTTTGGGTGTTCCGATTAAAACACACTGATTTGTACTTGCACCTAGGGCTAGGGTCCAGTTCAAACAGTTTCAATTGAGTCCCCGCAGGGATGGGTAAATAATACATGAACATTCATTCATTTCTTGCTTGTATTATTTACTTTCTGTGGTTATATAAATAACTAGCTGATATACATGGCGTTGCCTGAGTAAAATAAAGTAACTGAACTTTTAATATATCGCCTAGTTGCTGTACTTCTTAGCCACCATTATTATCTGAACAACCAGAACCAACCCTCCACGGTTTTTTTTTTTTTTTTTTTTTTTTTTGGGTTCGCCCACTAATAATAATAATAATAATAAATTCTTTAAGCACCAAACACGGCGCATAAGGCAGAAACCAGTGCTCTCCAGGTTGTTCGTTGTAACACCACTCCTCTTAGCTCTTGCACATTATTTAGGCCCAACGTTCTTCCTTCTCTTATTATTGTTCTTCTGAGTGTTTCTTTTGGTCTTCCTTTTTTCCTCTTACCCTCAGGAACCCAAGTGAGCGCCTGTAGTGGTATTCTGTTGTTTTGCATTCGTAGGACATGACCGATATATGACCATTGTCTTTTCCTTATATAGTCCCTCGCCATTCAGGCAAATACTCGCCGATTTCGGAGGTACCCATTGCAGCTGGGTCGGCTCAGGAGCCGCCAGTCCCTGGTCGACGACACTCCTTCAAATGTCATCGCCAGGTCTCGAGTTAATCCAGTCCAAATCCCGGTCGATGAAAAATCCTCAAATGCCGTCGCCCGGGTTTGATCCTGTATCACCCGGTCGCCAGAGCGGTGTTGTAACCACTACGCTAGCGCGGCTCCCCCTCCACGGTTAATTCTTGGATTAACCCAATGACAACTGTAAACCTCTCCTCCAGCATATCTACTCCAATCATGTTCTTCATTGTACCTCTCATGACCACATCTACTCCAATCATATCCTCCACCATAACTCACACCTCCAGCATATCTACTTCAGTCATGTCTTCCACCATACCTCTCCCCTCCAGCATATCTACTCCAGTCATGTCCTCCATTGCACCTCCTATCTCCGGCATATCTACTGCAATTATGTCCTTCATTATACCTCTCACTCCCAGGACGTCTACCCCACAATGTTTCCCTTATACCTCTCACTGTGAGCGCACCTATTCCAATCATTTCCTCCACTATACCTTTCGCCTCCAGCACATCTAATTCAATCATGTCCTCCACCATACCTCTCACCTCCAACACATCTACTCCAATCATGTCCTCCACCATAATACCTTTCACCTCTAGTACATCTACTCCAATCGTTTCCTCCACTGTACCTCTTTCGGTTCAGTTAGTGTGAGGGAGACCAAGAGTATACAGTTCCTCCCCTTCCATAGAAATAACCTTACCTTCTATGGCAATTAAAGTAATATTGTAAATGTCATCACTGTAACCAATTTCAATGTCAGGGTATATTAACTGAGCCTGATGTTTAACATCTTCTGTAATATCATCTCTGTATTTCATCATTAGTGCTAGTAGGTCACCAACTACACAGGTTATAAGTAGAATGTCATCTGATGTTTCTTGCTGTATACGATAATGAAGACTCTAAAAGTAGAGGAACCAAAAACATTATGACCGATGATTTTGTTGAACCCTTTATTTTAAAATGGGAAATCCATTGATATATTGACCCAAAATTAATGTTAAGGGAAACAATACAATTAATGTCTAACTTTATTACCAAAAACACATTGCGTCCCCTATTTCTGAAGGGGACAAACTGAAAGACGTTCATAAATGTATATTAGATAATAAAATTGTATGTTATGTACATTGTGTCATATATTATAAATATCAAGCTGGTTACGAGGAACTTTATTGTACACCTCACCTACATGTTTTGACAACTAATCATCATTTTTTTTCTTTGCAAAATCTGTCATTAGACAGATTGATCATGTTAAGTAATGTCTCTAAGCTCTCCGTTAATTCACATTCAATTGGCATAACTGTTTTTTGTGTGTGTCTTCCTGCATTGTTAATCGTTGATAAGTTGTAATTAGATTTAGCTTCGAGAAGCTCTTCTCTCCTGAGACAACAGTTACCAGAATAGTCAGGAAGATTTAAATAGCTATAAATAAATTTTGGGAATGCTGTTGACCTATAATTATTTGCAATAATTTGAAGTATTTTTAGGGGGTTTCTCTAATCATATGGAAGAACTGGTTTTAATCACAAAGCATGCAACCATTTATGTCCACTGATTTTACAGTTGAAACTTATTAGTTTTCCAGTACGACTTTAAATACCACCATGCCCTGCACGGAGCCCTTCTAAATGTTTCTAGAACAGGTCTCCTCGATGTGTGTCCTATTTATCTTTTGTTCCACTGACGATTGTCTGGTTCCATACGTATAGGTCATCTTAATTAAACATCTTATGTACGGAGGCATATCTGGAGTCATCCTTATATGACCACCAGCTAAGCACAATGCTACAGTATACATGTGTGAAACTGAACTTTTGTCTGTGATGGCTCTTGAAATCATCGACACTCTTCTAGGAATTCCCCCTGTTGTGAAATTTTGTTGAGAACCAAGCATTGCACACTAAGCTTGGAGGAGTCACTTGAGCCCCAGACTGTTTACCATGCAGGATGATCTCACTATGGACCTGATGATAGGCAGGGGGAGCTGAGAAGTGGCTCTGTGTGGGATGTGACAATTCCTTGGGAGAACCCAGAACCAGAGTACAGTATTTTAGCTCTACATAGTTGGAAAGCCCCCTTGGATGGCGGGGAATGCACAGTATGCCACGCACTTCTTACTTCTAACTTGGGACCAGATGTGACGATCCTTTAAATGCAAGCCAAGCTGGAGAAACTAGAACTCATGACCAACTCAGCATGTTTCGGAATGGCAGAAACGCCACAGGAAAAGCCTAGATCTACAGTGTAGATAATACCAAGGATTCTTCAACTTGGTATTGGCTGCATAAGAGTGAGAAGCTCAGCAGCCCTAGTTAAACAACAACAGTTAAACATCTTCATCATCTAGGCCAATGGCAGGCAGCCCAGAAAAAGAAAAAACCAGGTTCCTATATCATGCAGTGGATTAAAGTAAATGTGTGTAAGCTAGCTTATGAGCTTTATCAGGGAACTAGGGAAAAGTACCTTTAATCTTGAGGATATGATGCCTTTAAATGCCAAATAAATAAGTAAATAAATAAATAAAGGTAATTAACAGGCACTCGTTGGACACAAAGAATGACAACAGAAAAGAAAATATAAGTGATAGCCTTACCGGGAATCAAACCCAGGACCAACCAAACAGCGCCATCACCTTGCTGTGAAAGTACATTGTGAAAGGACGCTGTGGTGGGTTTTGATGTTAAGAAGAATGGTGTGCGTATAGTTGTACTTAAGTGAGATCAACTGTGAAGGTCTCTGAGGTAAACAATGGACAACTGTGTTACAGAGTACCTTTCTTGTTACCACCCTACGATCTCACTCTAAGTTATATTCTTTCTTGACTAGTGTGACTGAAAGCTACATAAAGTGTCTAGGGTATTGTAAGAGTGTTGTTAAAGAATCTCACTACAAAAACATATACAAACATATACTAAGTAGTATGATAAACTCAACTAACTCCAGCTGTTAAATTTTATATTTAAAATTTCTTTTGTTAAACTTTATTGGTCCTGAGCCTAAAGTTGTTTTGGTCAGGACTTCAGTTCAATGAGAATCAATTTAGATGGATAGATATATTTACACATATATATAAAGATATTTACATACAACAGACAATATGTCCATAGTACATTGTTACAAATTTTCAAGTTGATGTTAATTACTCTATTTACTACTGGTACTAGAAGGCAGGTTGGGGATTATCATCATCCCAATGTTCTTTTGTTTCACTAGGATTGTTTATGTTAGTCTTTTGGAGGAACGTTTTTGTCTATACAGGAGATTTTTCTTTAGTCGTGATAAGTTGTCCCAGGCCAGATATTGCACTTATCTGGATCCTGGAATCACAGCAGTTGTAGTTGGTTTGGCCAAACACTTCAGTCTCCTCTGGTCTTGAACTTCTCTAATACCAGCAGGTACCAGAGACTCTTAGAATTCGTGCTGAATTTCTCTATCATCGAGTACCAGCACCAGACAAGTGCCAGTAGGAACCCCTGTCGATGCAAGTTATGGTTCTGTCTTAATATCAAACTAATTCCTCCTAATTTACATGTAAACATACATTCAATACAAAAGAACATGGTCAGCTCTCTCTGACAACTCTGCTTCTCCACTTTAGTTTAATGGAACAAATGGTACCAGTTTTCTTTTCTCTTCCCTAATGGATGCTACGCCTCTGTCATTCCTGCAGTAATCTTTTCCATGCAATAAGATAGGTGTAATGTTCCTGTATGACCATCATATATATATATAGTCCTGTAGTTTTAAACTTCTTAGATAGTCCCTTATATGATGGAACAACATCTAGGCCATGCCTAAGTCTGCCATGGAACCATTTAATTACAATCTTTTACATGGCCTTTTCTTTTTTCACACAACCTTTTTTAATTAAAAAGTCAATAAAATCAATCTTATCACATATCAAGGAAATATAAACAAGTAACGATGAATTAGGCAATAGAATATGGCACACTTTCATCACTGCGTCGGTTCAGACTGCTTTCTGTTGTTATTTAGTTTAAAACAAAGCACAAGTCTGCTCATCGCTGCTTGTTCCTCAGAATATTTTGGAAAAAATGGCAGCGAGCAGCCTACTCTTTCGTTAAAGTAAAAGGCTTTGGCCAATGAGACCAAGCATCTCTTTTCTTGAATGAAACTTTATTTTTTTTAAAATATCTCAAACCTCTATGTGTTACTATTACCAACTAGATTTGTATATTTAGGTTAGCCAATAATATTTCGGCTTCCTTCAAATTTCATCCAATCCACTTCATCGTACTATCTTAGCCTTTCTTTCACCTAATTTTTTCCTCAAAAAAATATGCTATCCAATCTAAGCAGACATGACTTGACCTGACAGTATCTCTGATTCTCTATGTATTATTACCAATATTTGATTATTTAATGGACTATTTAGATAACTAACAACTCTTGGTTAACAAGTCTTCAGGTACACAAATATATGATTTTTATAGGGCTAAGTGGCTTGGTTCAAAATTCCATCTTTTTTTCTATGTTAGTTGTTTATTATTAAACTACCTCCTGTTCAATTCTTTTTCCATGTACTTTCAAGCTAAATACGAGGGTCTCTCGTAATACACGAGACTTACGTCATTCGCAACAAGAGCTAAGCGTGTTTTCATGACCGTAGTGTCCACATTTTCTAACGTTTACATCGTAATTTGAAAACCGCCTAAGGGCAAGGCTAGCAAGTTGGTTTTATTTTTAGAAACAATGTGAGACGTGATTTGCGTTGGGTTATCTATCCGTCCCCCTCCCTTCTACAATGTATTCTAGGCAAATACTTCATTGAACTTGGAAAAGTGGTACGTTTGTCTCAAGGACGAATTTGAAAAATAGGGTACCCTTTTTGGTTCGGCCAAAGCGTTATCAAATAATACGCTGAAGGCGTAGGCGACGACTACAGTTCTCGCCGAAAATTTGTAGTACTATCCTATCTTTGACTTTATGCACTAAACTGTTATATTCTAATTTAGATATTGTATTTAGAAGTTCACCATAGACGCTAAGCCAATTTTGCACCCCAAAAAAAAGTGCATCATTGGCTGAGATCATTCTCATGACACCCACACAACTACGGTATATGTGGACGACCCAGACAATTTAATGATGCAATCACTAATATAACTTTCCTAGTCTCTTTAAATGCCAACAGGAGAGGACTTGTGTGAAATGTGTCTAGCTTTAAAATTCTTTCTCTTTTCCTCTCTGTCAACAAGAAATCTACCAGATTATCCCCTTTGATAATGAATAGGACTACTACTCCGTTATGCAAGAAGGCAATGTGTATGAGGTTAAGCAAGGGGTTGACAACTATTATGTAAAACACATTGCAACAGAAATGATAGCTGCAAGACCAAATGAATGCTTTGGTGCAAACTTCGTGCAAGGAGACAAGTAGTATAGTGATGGCTTAATGCTCCATAGGGAGTGAAAAGGTAAATGATGATATCACTATTAACATCCTATATATAAAATCCCATCTTTTTCTGTCAGTGCGTAACGCTAAGGGATGCAACTTTGGTTGAAAGTTAGACATTAATTGTATTGTTTCCCTTATAACTCGAAAAGCAGCAGCTGGGAGACTTTTTCAGGCCATAAATCGAGGATTCCTCAGCAAGAGAGAGGTTGGTAAGAAAACGAAGATGGCTGTATACCGCTCCACCTATGTCCCAGTCTTGACATACGGATGCGAGTCATGGGCGATGACTACAACCCATAAAAGCCAGATCCAAACCTCAGAAATGAGGTATCTGAGGAAGGTGGTTGAAGTAACAAGAAGAGACATGGTACGCAACCAGACGATACATCAAGGCCTTAAATCCTACCCCCTGCAGACCCAAGTAGAACAGTCCCAATTAAGATGGTTTGGCCATGTCTGCAGAATGGGAGAAGATCGGATACCACGACAAGCATGGGAAACAAAGAGCCAGGGATCCAGACCCCGAGGACGACCCAGAGTCCGCTGGGAGGACAACATTAGACAATCTTTGAAGGATCGAGGACTAGAATGGAACCAGGCCAGGAGGAAGACAGCCGATAGGATAGTCTGGCGCTCTCTCTTCCAAACCTCTACACCTCACGGTAGAAGGGGAACGACTAAGTAAGTAAGTTTCCCTTATATGTAGTCTCCCGAAAATAGTTACACGTACCAAAGAAGAATGTGCAAAATGACGGTGTGCACAAAAATATATTTATAGAATGTGTGATCCCGTATACACACATTGGGATCCTCGCTGCTGCTATGTAGTTCATGTACTGTGGTGATGCACAGTGGTTTTGTTAATACTTTTGAATAAGTAAAATTGCCGTTAGGTATTGGTGCTTTTGAGTTTAATTCCCGTCTTATGACGGGCTGTTACACTAGTATTAAAATAATACTGTATCACAGTGTAAAAATCTTATATTCTTATTTCAGAGACCCGTCTTATGGGGTTTCTACAGGAGGGGATGACAGGCAAAAGTGTGAACAACCTGCAGGTACCCAAGGGTTGTTCAGCTGTCCAGCAGGAGCTGACACAGATTCTTGGAAATTTTCTCCGCCTCAGCTCTCACAACCGGTCAGTGTTTGGACAGCAGTACTCAGAAATCATAGAAAGACTAATGCAGCATACCAGCAATGGACCATCAGACTCTGCAAGCCTTGCTGGAAACACTGCTTGAATACCAGAGCAGTCAGGATTTTTATATGTGTCAGTTTGTTATACTCAGTATACATAACAGCTCAGGTGCTAGTGAGATTTTTAATGAGTTACTGGATACAGTTTGTAAAAGTTAGATCTTATAATGATGCAAAGATTGGACTGTGCTGTCATTTCAAATACTGGTGTGGGACCAGTTATTCATGGGAGTTGCTAGTTAGGGGGTTTTCTCAGAATTTGGATAGTTAGACCTACAATGTACCAAAAAAAGAAAAGAAATAAAAGAATATTTATTGAGCTGAGTTGATTCAAATCAATTACACGGCATCAATATCAGAAGAAATATCTTCAGAAATTATTTTGACAGTTTGGAGAAGATGTAGTTGATATGATAACATTCCAGACATTGAAGACTGGTACTCAAGCATAGATACTGAACATGTATCTTTAGAGATTTGCTAGGAAGCCAGTTTCTGAAACATATCTTGTAAGGTAAAGGATCCCGTTACATGCCCATTGAGGCATATTGGGAATATGGTGTTAAGCCCATATTTTCTTGACCATTTGGCACACTAGGGGTGATGTGGTCAGCATCACGCCGGCCGCCTTTAACCTTTCCAGAATTCCTCTGGTACCCAATTCATGAGGCTGGGTTGACCCCGGAGCCGTTTGCGGTCTAAAAAATCCCACCTCAACTAGGGATCGAACCATGGACCACTGAGCTCGGAAGCCAGTGTATCTTGTAAACTAAGTTGTTTTATATATGTTGGTCTTTCTTTTATAAGCAGTTCCTGAATCTTATAAAGAGACTGGCAGTATTGCCACCCGGTGGTTTTTCTGTACACTTTTTTTTTACATAATGACTAAGGGTTTATGTGAATGGGACAGAAATGAGCACTAAAAATATGAGCAAAAATCATGAGAAAACAAGCCTTCACCATCAAGTGGTTTGAAAACTGTTGGCATATCTAACATTTGGAAATTACGATCATTGAATATACATACCAAGCTTCGTCTGTTTAATTCAAATGTTATCTCAGTGTTAACATACGGCTGTGAGAGTTGGAAAATAACAAAATCATTGGAGAACAAGCTGAATACATTCGAGAACAAATGTCTTAGAAAACTCATGAACATCAGTTGGAAAGAATTCAAGACTAATCGACAAATAAGAGAAGACTCTAGGCAGAAATATGTCTCCGACTATATAAGGAAAAGACGATGGTCATATATCGGTCATGTCCTACGAATGCAAAACAACAGAATACCACTACAGGCGCTCACTTGGGTTCCTGAGGGTAAGCGGAAAAAAGGAAGACCAAAAGAAACACTCAGAAGAACAATAATAAGAGAAGGAAGAACGTTGGGCCTAAATAATGTGCAAGAGCTAAGAGGAGTGGCGTCACAACGAACAACCTGGAGAGCACTGGTTTCTGCCTTATGCGCCGTGTTTGGCGCTTAAAGAATTTATTATTATTATTATTATATCAGTGGTGCCACCATAAACAAAGCAGAAGATATAGGAATTACTCGTCGCACATTTTAA
This sequence comes from Oreohelix idahoensis, assembly GCA_024509875.1. Taxonomy (NCBI): domain Eukaryota; kingdom Metazoa; phylum Mollusca; class Gastropoda; order Stylommatophora; family Oreohelicidae; genus Oreohelix; species Oreohelix idahoensis. The sequence continues at coordinate 345,245 of JAMPIV010020557.1, forward strand.
TTATTAAGCTTTGGCATTTTCTGGTTTTCAGAACATTGTTGTCACTGGGTAGCCAGAGAAATGGTCCCATAACTGTATTTTATTTTTCAAACTGGCTGTCCACATGAATGACAGCTAAAGCTAAATATTGTGTAAGGTATTTGGATGTTACTCAGAAGAGAAAAATCAAATAAAAAATCAAGCATAGCCAGAGGTGCCCTTGACTGGAACCCACAAGGGGAAAGAAGAGTGGGGAGGCCAAAGAGAACTTGGAGAAGAACAGTGGAAGAGGAGGCTAAGGAAATTGGAATGACTTGGGCACAGCTGAAAAAGACAGCCCAGAATAGAAATCAATGGAGAGCAACTGTTTCTGCCCTATGTTCCATGGGGAATGGAAAGGAATGTTGATGATGATGATTTGGATGTGGTGAATAAATGATATTTGGCAGCTTTAGTTGTATGTCATCAGTGCACCAATTCTTTTAATTTCTTTGGATGAAAAGGCCTATACCCAGAGGCTTCTGTCATTTCATATCTTTGCCACTGTTTACATTTCCCTCAAGGTGTGCATCCTCTAGTCCATTATTTCTATTATAAAGTCCATGTGTAAACTTTAAACTTTAATAGTTTTGTTTAGTTTTAAGAACTATCTTCATTGCACACGGACAACCCCATCAGTCCTCCGATAAAACTTTAATAACTTTGTAAAAACGTAAACAGCTCAATAAAACCATAATTTATGAAGTTCAAATTGTTGTCTCCTCATCAGAACCACATTCTGTGAATGAAAATAAGGCCAGGATCGTGAATGCAGTTTACTAAGCAGCTACTGAAGGATGATTTCAATGAAGTTGGACTGCATGATATGGGACGAAAGATGACGGATATGTTGAGGCCTAAAAATTTGACCTGTATTGTTCTAAAACAATAAATTATGCTTTCAAATGCCATTTATAGTAAGCTTTTATCCTGTGTACATCCAGTGTTATTAACATTTAAAGTTGCACACGGACGTTTGGTTTGGTTTGAAGAACTATCTTCATTGCACACGGACAACTTCATCAGTGCTCCGATCTCATTCCTTAGATCACACAAGGAGGATCTCAGCACAGTGCACAAACTCCATAGCACAGACGAGAAGCCTAATGTGTGTATATAGGAATCACACATTCTATACATATTTTTGTGGTGGGTAGGTTTCTAATTTTTTAATTTTGCCATGGCAGCAGCCGCTTTGGCCTACTCTTTACGATTTCCGCCGTGGGATTTTTAACGTGCCCAACTTGCACACTGGACCTCCTATTTTTTCGCCCTTATCTGAGAAGGCTAGGCATTCGATCTCACTACCCAGGAGACCAGGAGGGAGTTTGACATCATTAGAACCACTGGTTCTGAAAAAATTTGTCCATAAATTACATTCCCTGTACTGGGAATCGAACCCAGTACCTTATAATTTGAGATGGACGCCATACCTCTTAGCCACACTGACCCTATAAGGACGTTATTATCATCCAGTATTGTCTCTTCTTCCTAAATATTTAGTCACCTTGTAACATAGTCATTTTTTATGTGAGTCTGAGCTTTCTCATTCCTTTGAAAAACATTAACAATGTATGTCATGTCATGTTGTTACTGCTTGTTGTTCCATGTGGATTATAAGGCTGCAGCTGTAAATTTGATTTAAATCTCAAATATCTAAAGTCATCATCATTTTCATGTATCTTATTCATGCCTGAGTGTGCATAAAGTAGAGACAGATCTCTTCATCCATTCTGGTCCTGAGCCAGCTTATATCTCTTTCTGTATTTTTTTCATTTTGGAGTTGTTCTAAAGTGTCAATTCCCATGTAGTTTGCCCTTACAGTTTATGCTGGTGAAGACCAGTGCTTGTCTTACAGGACAGTCTTTTGTTCTACAGTCCTCGGGGTGAGATATACTTAATTACTTACTTAGTTGTTCCCCTTCTACAGTGAGGTGTAGAGGTTTGGAAGAGAGAGCGCCAGACTATCCTATCGGCTGTCTTCCTCCTGGCCTGGTTCCATTCTAGTCCTCGGTCCTTCAAAGATTGTCTAATGTTGTCCTCCCAGCGGACTCTGGGGGTCTGGATCCCTGGCTCTTTGTTTCCCATGCTTGTCGTGGTAGCCGATCTTCTCCCATTCTGCAGAGATGGCCAAACCATCTTAGTTGGGACTGTACTACTTGGGTCTGCACGGGGTGGGATTTTAGGCCTTGATGTATCGTCTGGTTGCGGACCATGTCTCTTCTTGTTACTTCAACCACCTTCCTCAGATACCTCATTTCTGAGGTTTGGATCTGGCTTTTGTGGGTTGTAGTCATTGCCCATGACTCGCATCCATATGTCAAGACTGGGACATAGGTGGAGCGGTAAACAGCCATCTTCGTTTTCTTACCAACCTTTCTCTTGCTGAGGAATCCTCGATTTATGGCCTGAAAAAGTCTTCCAGCTGCTGCTTTTTGAGCGGCCAACTCTTCTTTGATGACTCCCTTTCGGTCTATAATAGCTCCGAGGTATTTAAAGTGGTCGACCTGCTCCAGGACCTGTGAGGGTGAGATATATGGAGAGGAAACCTGGAGACAGATGAATGGGATGGAGAAGACATGGCACAGGAGGACAAAGCTGGAGGGTTAAGATGATAGTGAAACCAGTTCGTTGCTTTTCTTGGCTGTCTTTATCTCGTTCATGTGTAGAATCTGACTGATCCCACATCCATCTCCTTCATTTGATCACAACATTGGTTGTGTCTGTTGTCTGTTCTCAGATTTCTGTTTCTTTGTGTCTTCCTGAGCCTGGCTAAGCTATTAGAGCAATTGTCATGCGAGGAAAAATTAACCAGGTTCTGAGACCAAAACCTGTTAGTGTCACACTCCATTCTATCCAGCTGTAATGTGCTACCTGGCTCTGCTCTTGAGTTAGGGAAGGCAAAGTTAGTGAGGAAAGGAACTGTTCAACACACCCCCCCCCCCCCATTAAACTGGACTTTGTATAGTGAAGTCTCTTACACTTCACTACCCTAGGGCAGTATCTCCTATGGAACCACCTTTACTTTTACTGTCTTCCCATATTACATTTTATTTTTCCTGAAAAGTTTAACCTTCAGATATCTGTAGCCTGACCTATGTCCAGAATTTTGTGGGGGGGGAGGTTATAAGTCTTACTAGGACAAAAGACGAGAAAAAAAACCTACATTACGGCCACAAGTCCTTCATCAGGGACAGGTGAACAGAAAGGAAAGAAAGTGAGAATAAGTAAAACACATTAAAAGTGAAGACTTCCTGATTAGGATCACATCCAGCCACCCTTCTGTTTACCAGCATCTTACTGCAGTCCTTATTTCCTCACATTCTGTGGAAATGTATTAGTAGATGACGCCTGTGCTCTTTCCTCCCAGATTTTAGGCCCCCGAACTCCACATTAAAAAAAAATTTGTTTACAGGAAAGTGTAAAACATAATTCACATCATTCATGATTTTCCTTTATGCTCCATATGGAGCATGGGACATCCACGACAGCTGGTCTCCTTCCAGGAAGCCTACACAATGCATTCACATGTTCTTACAGCAGTGGTTTCTGAAGCTATTTATTCTACATGATGAGGTTGACAGCCTCATGCACAGCCTCATGCACAGCCTCAGATTAGTTGCCTTGTACGACATGCCTAAAGGAGCAGTAGTTCTATTCTTTCTATGTCTCGTGAGAGACTCCCAGGAACAACGTGAGACTCCCAGGAACAACGTCAGACTTCCAGGAACAACGTCAGACTTCCAGGAACAACGTCAGACTTCCAGGAACAACGTCAGACTCCCAGGAACAACGTCAGACTCCCAGGAACAACGTCAGACTTCCAGGAACAACGTCAGACTTCCAGGAACAATGTCAGACTTCCAGGAACAATGTCAGACTTCCAGGAACAATGTCAGACTTCCAGGAACAACGTCAGACTCCCAGGAACAACGTCAGACTTCCAGGAACAACGTCAGACTTCCAGGAACAATGTCAGACTTCCAGGAACAACGTCAGACTTCCAGGAACAATGTCAGACTCCCAGGAACAACGTCAGACTCCCAGGAACAACGTCAGACTTCCAGGAACAACGTCAGACTTCCAGGAACAATGTGACTTCCAGGAACAACATGAGACTCCCAGGAACAACGTCAGACTCCCAGGAACAAGGTCAGACTTCCAGGAACAACGTCAGACTTCCAGGAACAACGTCAGACTTCCAGGAACAACGTCAGACTTCCAGGAACAACTTGAGACTCCCAGGAACAACGTCAGACTCCCAGGAACAACGTCAGACTTCCAGTAACAACGTCAGACTTCCAGGAACAATGTCAGACTTCCAGGAACAACGTGAGACTGCCAGGAACAACGTCAGACTTCCAGGAACAACGTGAGACTCCCAGGAACAACGTCAGACTTCCAGGAACAACGTGAGACTCCCAGGAACAACGTAAAACATTCCCTTCCGTTTTCATTATTAATTTTATTTTCTTTAGTTTTTGTTTCAGCCCACTAATTGTACTATCCAAGTTTATAATACTGTGTACAAGATTCTTTTGTTTCCTTCTCTGTTTTTCGGATACTTTTATTTTATTGTTTTTTAAACGTATGCCTACTATTACTCGAGGCGAAATCTCAGGTTAGTATGTCTAACCTATTTTTGTGTTAATTGGTTTTGTCTTATTTGACATTGCTTGGTTTTGCATTGTATCAGTAGAAGTACACAGCTTATGTGGACTCCCTATAGATCAGTAGAAGTACACAGCTTATGTGGACTCCCTATAGATCAGTAGAAGTACACAGCTTATTATAGACTCACTATAGATCAGTAGAAGTACACAGCTTATGTGGACCCCCTATAGTAATCTTTTGCACTCCTTATGGAGCCACCAGTGCAGCTGGTCCACATGCATGAAGCCTGCACCAATTAGTCACATGATCATGCAGCAATGTGTCACATGGTCATGCAGCAATGTTTTCTGTGGCAATTAGTTTAAGATGACATTGCCAGTTCCATTCACCACCTCATATTAGTCACCATTGTGGAATCACTGGAAATGAGAGAGCAGATGCTCTATCTAGAAGTGGCATTAAAATGGAGATTGCCATTGCCATACCGAGAAGCTAAAACCATCATCCACAACAAGTACAAAAACCAGTGGAAGGAGGAAGGTGATACATTCAGCAGAGATGACCCAATTCACCAACTTAACAGACACCAACAGATCATCATATTCCACCTGAGAACTGGACACTGCAGACTACTTGGCCATCTATATCGCCTCAGGATATCTCATACAAATGAGTGTCCAAGCAGTACTGGAATCTAGACCCCCCGAACAAATTGTCCAGAACTGTCGAACCCATGATGACCAACAACGTTTGACCTGGCCAGGGGGTGCTGAGCTCAAGCAGAAGCTATGGGGCTGCAGCGCTGACCTGGAAAAGACTGCAGACTTTGTCCTGACGATGGGCCTGCAGATCTAGCATGACTACAAACTGACCGCAGAAGAAGAAAAAGTCACCTTGTGCCTGAGGATGCAGTAATCATGTTCTTTCTTTGTGTCTTCCGAGACCCCTGGAGACTAGCTCCTGTAATAATACTAAAAGCAAATACCAGTCTGTCAATTGTTAAGACCTAAGCCGAGTATAGCTTTAATAACAAAGACAAAATACAGGGCAGTCCGGATAAGCGGAACTCGCTTAAGTCAAATTTCAGTTACTTTAAAGCAGTTTTGCAGGTCCCAGCCAGAAGTCTTCTTTGGAAGAAACTCCTGATAAGCAGAGTTTCGGATAAGCCAAAGTATTTTAGATGGCTTCTGCTTATCCAGACTGCACTGTATATACAAAATGTAGGATAAAACAATAAAGAGGCAGGTCTAAAAAACTTGGATAGGCATCATAAAGAGATGTAAAGTGAATAACAGAAGAGACACTATAAAGAGAAAATTAAAGATGACAGAAAAGACATTATGAAGAGATAATTAAAGGAGATAACAAGAGGAAATATATAAAGAGTAAATTAATGTGGATAACAGAAGATATATCATAAGCAAAGAATTAAGGTAGATAACAGAAAAGAAATAAAGATAGAATTAAAGTTGATAACAGAAGAAACATAAAGAAAGAATTAAAGTAGAAAACAGAAGAAACATAAAGAAAGAATTAAAATAGATAACAGAAGAAACATAAAGAAAGAATTAAAGTAGACAACAGAAGAAACATAAAGAAAGAATTAAAGTAGACAACAGAAGAAACATAAAGAAAGAATTAAAGTAGATAACAGAAGAAACATAAAGAAAGAATTAAAGTAGACAACAGAAGAAACATAAAGAAAGAATTAAAGTAGACAACAGAAGAAACATAAAGAAAGAATTAAAGTAGATAACAGAAGAAACATAAAGAAAGAATTAAAGTAGATAACTGAAGAAACATAAAGAAAGAATTAAAGTAGATAACAGAAGAAACATAAAGAAAGAATTAAAGTAGATAACAGAAGAAACATAAAGAAAGAATTAAAGTAGATAACAGAAAAAACATAAAGAAAGAATTAAAGTAGATAACAGAAGAAACATAAAGAAAGAATAAAAGTAGACAACAGAAGAAACATAAAGAAATAATTAAAGCAGATAACAGAAGAGACATAAAGATAGAATTAAAATGGATAACAGAAGAGACATAAAGAAAGAATTAAAGTGGATAACAGAAGAGACATAAAGATAGAATTAAAATGGATAACAGAAGAGACATAAAGAAAGAATTAAAGTGGATAATAGAAGAGACATAAAGATAGAATTAAAATGGATAATAGAAGAGACATAAAGAAAGAATTAAAGTGGATAATAGAAGAGACATAAAGATAGAATTAAAATGGATAATAGAAGAGACATAAAGATATAATTAAAATGGATAATAGAAGAGACATAAAGATAGAATTAAAATGGATAATAGAAGAGACATAAAGATAGAATAAAAATGGATAACAGAAGAGACATAAAGATATAATTAAAATGGATAATAGAAGAGACATAAAGATAGAATTAAAATGGATAATAGAAGAGACATAAAGATAGAATTAAAAGTGGATAATAGAAGAGACATAAAGAAAGAATTAAAGTGGATAATAGAAGAGACATAAAGAAAGAATTAAAGTGGATAATAGAAGAGACATAAAGAAAGAATTAAAGTGGATAATAGAAGAGACATAACAGATATAATTAAAGTAGATAAACGAAAAGACACGATAAAGGGAGGATCCAAATGGATAACAGAAGAGACATTATAAAGATAGAATTATAGTGGATAACAGAAGAGACATAAAGAGAGACTTAGCCAAAGTGGATAACTGAAGAGATATGATAAAAAGAGAATAATAGTGGATAATAGGTAGGGAGATATAGGATCCCATTCACACGCCCGTTGAGGCATATTGGGAATATGGTCTTCTTTCTTCTTTGATCCTTAGCCGCCGACCGTCAAAGCAGTCAGTGGTCATCACGCCTGGTGGCGTCTTGTAGGGCAACAACAAATTGATTCCACTTTGCTCGGTCGGTGGCCAGCCTTCATACAGTGCCCCAACTCTTGTTCATTCTTTGCATCTCAGCCTCCACAGTCCTCCGCCAAGTTGTTATTGGTCGGCCTCTCTTTCGTTTTCCTTCAGGGGTCCATAGCATAGCTGTTCTTGTGATGGCATCGGGGTTTCTTCTGAGGACATGCCCAGCCCAGTTCCAGCGTCTGCCAGCTATGATGCGGTACATGTCCTCTTGCTTGCTCCGAGTAAGCAGATCTTGGTTGGTGATGGTGATCGGCCAAAAGATTCGGAGAATTTTTCTTACTCTTAGGCATGTTGTGTGAAAAGAGGACAATTTCGACATTTCCTTCTCTGTAACTCTCCAGCATTCCGCACCATAGAGAAGCACAAAAAGCACACAGCTCTGATATTTTGTGCTTGTGCTGTACTGAGAGGACTTCCAGATGTTGTTTAGACTAAAAAAGGCTGTTCTTGCTTTGTTCATTCTGTTGTTGATGTCTTTGCTTGCTCCGCCGTCTGGTGTTACTATGCATCCTAGGTATGTTAAGGTGTCTGTCTGTCCCAGTTGCTGATTCCTTACTGATATGGGCTCAGAGTTGCTCACATTGAGCGTCATGACCTCTGTCTTCTTTAGATTGATGTTCAAGCCCACCTGCTGGCTATACTTATTAAGTCTATCCGTTTTTCCCTGGATGTGTTGATGTGAATCTGCATATTCCAGATCTTCCAATGTAGAAAATGTAAAGGTAAAAAAGGTAAAGGATCCCGTTACACGCCCATTGAGGCATATTGGGAATATGGTGTTAGGCCCATATTTTCTCGACCGGCGGCACACTAGGGGTGATGTGGTCAGCATCACGCCGGCCGCCGTAACCTTCCCAGAGTTGCTCTGGTACCCATTTGGGGCTGGGTCGACCCAGGAGCCGTTTGCGGCCTAAAAAAATCCCACCTCATCTGGGGATCGAACCATAGACCACTGAGCTAGGAAGCCAGTGCACTAACCACTATGCTACCGCGGCTCAATGTAGAAAATGTAGTCCATCTTATTCCTCTTGGACTGCCCTCTGTTGTCTGGCGCATCACCCAGTCTATAACTGTTAAAAATAGAGTGGTTGACAAAGGGCATCCCTGTCGTATTCCTGTCTTCACCTCAAAGGTTAGGTTGTGATGCGTGATGCCATATGATGATGGATGGTATCCGCATGTCTGGTTTTGTGTAGTGTGCAGATGTGTTCAGTCAAAACAATGTTCATACAAAAATAACAGGGCAATCCACATAGGACGTCAGTAAACTCACGACGTATAAAGTCAATGATTCTTGAAACAGCCGTTGACGTTTTTCTTCATTATTTATTGTGGACGCCACAGTGACAAAATGGTTACGCGAATATGTAGACACATCAAACAGTCATTATCACAGCAACATTCAATACAGCAATAGACGGTAGACAGCATTACAATGATGAGTCAGATGCATGTTATATTTCATAGTGCTGTAAATGTAGTCAGGTGAAAAAACTCCATCCTTTTCTATAACAGCCAGGAGATAACCAGATGTATGAAATCAGTTCACTCTCCTTAGTCTGACTTCAGCAAGACAGACACGTCTGCCGAAGTATAAATAATGTCCTCAAAAATATCCTCTAGATAACAAAGGTTTTTCAAACCTAGTTCAGGTAACCAAGTAGCAAGTAATAGTCCTTGGGACCTGCATCAACCGATGCAGCACAATACAGCGACATGTGAGCTAGGAAAACATCTCGTGACGACGACTTTCGAAGACAGGCTATGAACCAGAAATCGTTCACGACCAAAAATCGATAGAGTTAATGAAAATGTTAATTTACCTTGCCTTCCGGAAATACACAGAAATATTATGCCTCCCGGCATGTGCAAATACACTAGAGGTATTATCTCGAATAAACGAAATATCCATTAAGAGGACTACACATCCCTGACAGAACAAAAAATAGCGGAGATCCCCTCTTCAACGAGGCATCTCTTTCGCCATTCCAAATCGCTCACTCCACTCGTGGTGGGCGGAAACCGATCGACCAAGAAGCAAGACAAGTCATGCGCAGTCCAGCGCAAAATGACCACAGCTCAAACTTAACTGCATTCGATACCAACGCGAGAAGACAAATGCTTACCGAGAAAAGTAACTATAAATTTCAAGCAGTTGTTGCCCTTGCGTTATAAAATAGATATTGTAATAAAATGATGTTGCGAGAATTTATCACGCAACAGGTTGCTCTGCCCAACGCTACACGTAAAGTTGGCATAGAGGCATTTTATGATTGGCACTAAGCAGCTTGGAATTCCATAAGCCCTCAGTATTTTCCATAAACTGTCCCTATTGATACTGTCAAAAGCCTTTTCAAAATCAACGAAATTAATGTACAGCTGTCTTTGCCATTCTGAGCACTGCTCTATAATGTTCCTGAGAGTGAATATATGATCTACACATCTTCTATTCTTTCTAAATCCTGCTTGTTCTTTCCTCAGTTTGTGGTCTACTGCTTTTGAAATTCTCTGTATAATTATCCTGCCTAGTATTTTGCTGGGAACTGAGAGAAGAGTGATTCCTCTCCAATTATTGCAGTCTGCAAGATCTCCCTTCTTGGGCAATTTGACAATTTTTCCTTTGTTCCACTCGTTTGGTGTTGTCCCTGTTTTCCAGACTTGTGCAAATAGTGGTTCTAATAGTTCTGCTGCTAGCCCAGGGCCTGTCTTAAATAGTTCTGCATTTAAGTTATCATGGCCAGGAGCTTTTCCATTGTTTAACCCTTTGATTGCTGTGATGATTTCTTCTTTTCGTGGAATGTCTGCATTAACATCTAGATCATTTTCAGCCTCAGGAACATTCAATTGTGTCTCTGGTGGTTCCTTGTTCAGAGTTTCTCTGAAATGCTCTGCCCATCTTGTTTCCTGTCCCTCTGCTGTCGTGATGAGACTTCCTTGCTTATCTCTTACTAATGTAATATTGTTTGCACCTCGTTTTCCGCTGATGATTTTAGTTATTTTGTATACTGTGCTTTGTTCATTTCTCAGTGCTGCCTCTTCTGCCTGTCTTGCAAGATCGTCTAGGAAATTCCTTTTGTTGGCTCGGGTTTGGCGTTTAACTTCCTTGTCCAGCTGACTGTATTGTTCGCTATATAGTTGCTTTAACCTGGGGGACTTCGCTTCTGTTTTCTTTCTTTTCATTTCCTTTCTCATCGTTATGATGTTTAATGTTTCTGGTGTTATCCAGTCTTGCTTCTCCCTTTCCTGGAATCCCAAGCATGATTTGCTGCTTTCCTTATATATTGTTGTTATGGTGTTGAAATTCTGGTCTATATCATCAGTCAATCTTTTCCTGACTTTTGGCAAATTGATATCGCTTCTTTATATCAGTCGCAAAAGCTTTTCTGGTAAGGGGGTCCTTCAATTTGCTGATGTCAAACCTTTTCTGTGTAGATACAGTTGGTCCAGGGGAATATGGTGTTAGGCCCATATTTTCTCGACCATCGGCACACTAGGGGTGCACATCACCCCTAGTGTGCCGATGGCCGCCTTAACCTTCCTAGAGTTATTCTGGCACCCAATTGGGGCTGGATCAACCCAGGAGCCGTTTGCGGTCTAAAAAAATCCCACCTCAACTGGGGATCGAACCATGGACCACTGAGCTAGGAAGCCAGTGCACTAACAACTGTGCTACCGCGGCTCATGGGACTCATAGGAGACAACAAATTATTGGACTACTGCACACTCAAGCATGTCGTAGAGGGTGACTAATACAAGTTTGTGTACGGGGCTGGCGATCTCTTCATGTAAAATACATAGCCACAGAAACTACCACTACAAGAGCATGTGAATCCTTAGTGCAGTCCTCCTGCTTGAGGACCAGCTGTAGTGGAGTGGGTCCCAGCTCTACGGACAGTCAACAGGTAAATGATAATGACCGATGATGATAAAAACAACCAAGTCTGAATCACATATTCCTGTATATAAAATCCCAGCTTTTTCTGTCAGTGCGTAACGCTAAGGGATGCAACTTTGGTTGAAAGTTAGACATTAATTGTATTGTTTCCCTTATATGTACTCTCCCGAAAATAGTAACACTTACCAAAGAAGAATGCGCAAATGACGTGTGCACATAAATACTTATAGTATCTGTGATCCCGTATACACACATTGGGATCCTCGCTGCTGCTACGTAGTTCGTGTACTGTGGTGATGCACAGTGGTATTTTAAAAAAATACTTTTGAATAAGTAAAATTGCCTTTAGGTATTGGTGCTTTTGAATTTAATTCCCGTCTTACGACGGGCTTTTACACTAGTATTAAAATAAACTTTCATAATAAATAAAAAAAAAACACGCAGCTGTAGCGTAAACAGTTGAGGCTTTATTTATTGTATTTTGTTGTTGTGCTTATTTTTTCTTGGCGCACATTCTATTCTGTCTCAACTTTTCCACGCTGGCAGTGCTTCCTCAAAGTTACTGAAAAGAATAAAAAAAGAGAAGAAATATAGAAATAGTATTAGCAGAACATAACGATGTATATAATTATTACTTATTCAATCATTTTTTGGCAGTGAAGCATGGAGAAGCTATATTCTCGTGGAAAGAGGAGAAAACACAAATAATGAGGTCCTAGAAAAACTAGGAATGAAAAGAAAATTAATGACGGAGAACAAATTTAGTTAAATATTTTGCCCATGTAAAAAGACAACACTTTACTGAAGACCATAATAGAAGGCACCAACGGGCTGATCACCCGTTTGCCAGTCACTTCGATTACGGAAACAACAGCAGATGGATTGATTTGCCGTTGCCCTAAAGACGCCAATAGGCGTGATGGGAAACAATGGCAAAGAAAACCTATCTGCTGTTGCCCTAAGACGCCACTAGGCGTGATGGCCACTGACTGCTTTGACTGTCGGTGGCTAAGGACGGAAGAAGAAGAAGAAGATAATAGAAGGCAGGGTTGAAAGCAAACGTGGGACCGAAGACGCAGCAACAGTGATAAATGCAGTCAGCGACCTATAGCTTGACTGCTTGCGCCAGGGTCAGCGAACCAGAGCCGACCAAGACCCTACACCACCTCCAAGTGGTGGTCCTGGAAACAGGCTGCATCACTGCAGTCTGGCTGGGAGAGTAAGGATCGAATAAGGAAGTTTAACCCGGTCCCAAAAATGCCATGCTGAAACCGGATGTGTCGGGCCGAAAGGCGCTAATATCGCAGCTTTGCTGTAAATGGCGACACAACGTAACACACGTTCTTTTCAGGACGATCGCAGAAGAAGTAGAAGAGGAAAGCAAACGTGCATGGGGAAGACAGATCTATAAGTGGGAAGTTAACATCTAAGGATACAGTTTTCCTATTTTGTCTTTGTCTCGTCCCAGGAACAACACGGGACATAGTTAGTAATGCAGGTATGTAAACTCAGGTAAGAGGCAAAATTATGACGCAGTTTTACACTTGGGGTAAACAAAACAGATACGGTAATTGGAACTTATCGCAAGATAAGTAATGACCTATAACAACTCAAGAGACGCGACAGAGAAAATAAACAAGTGATACATATCTAAGAGCTAATAACAAACGTTACATACATTTTAATTTATTTACTAACGATACACAAACTGTTTTTTTTCCGGTCATAAATGCTTGGAATGACCGTTTAAAAAATGCTAAAGTCTGTTAGCCCCTTGATAGTGGTTTGGTTTGAAGAACTATTTTCACTGCACACGGACAACTCCATCGGTGGTTCGATCTCCTCCTTTAGATCACAGAAGGAGGATCTCAGCACAGTGCACGAATTCTTTAGTACCGGCGAGGATCCCAATGGGTGGATACAGGAATCACATTCTATAAATATTTTTGTGGTGGGTGGGTTTCCTAATTTTAAAACTTTGCCAAGGGAGGAGATCGGACCATTGATGGGGTTGTCTGTGTGCAATGAAGATAGTCCTTTAAACCAAAGTCAAACCAAACTAAATTTTGCCAAGGGCAGAGGCCGTATGGTCTACTCTTTACGATTTCCAACTGCCTAGGGATTTTTAACTTGCTCAACTTGCACACGGGACCTCCTAATTTATCACCCTTATCTGTGAAGGCTAGGAATCCGATCTCATTAACCAGAAGATAAGGGGAGAGTATGACATCATTAGGAGCCACTGATTCTGAAACACATTTCTACCAATATGAAAATTCTGAACCACATTTCCACCAATTTCCACCCTGTACTGGGAGCGAACCCGGTATCTTTTGAATTAGAGCGGACATCATACCTCAGCCACTCTGGACTCCTCTCCCCGATAGTGAGACCTAGGCAATTAGTAAACAAGTAGGAACGGCACTAGATGCCACAGAGATGTGGTTTTACAGATGAATATGAAAAATACCATGGATGGTTTAAAAGAGTAATGAGGATGTCATAAGAGAGGCCAATGCGCGAAGGAAGCTTATTTCTCATGCTAGAAGGAAGCTATCCCCTTTCTTTGATCATGTAATTTGATGAAGAAGGCTGGAATATATCGTGACAAGGGGAAAGATTGAAGGGAAAAAAAAAGATCGAAGCAGACAAAAGGAAATGATACTGAACAGTTTGACATCATGGCACGGAAAGAAGTCTACAACAAAACTGATAAATAATACTGGAGACAGGAAGTTGTTGAAAGACATGATTGCCTTCCGCTACCAGGTGTGATACTTAAAGAAAAAGCTCCTGATAACGCGACCCAGCGTTAATTGAGATTGAATTTTGTGGACCCAAATTATCGCGTTATAGCGGAGAGTTTTATCACTACTTAAACTCCGCCACCGCCTACTTCGTCATCACAAAACGATGATGACTATCTACTGCAAGTGCTGACTGTGCCATCTTCTTCACTCGTCACTTACCGGAGCTAAGGTACAGGTTAGATTTGTGACTGAGTACGCCGGGGTTTGTCTTGGATTCCAGTGAACTTCTGCTGATGAGCATGTTTCTACCTGTAAATATAAAAGCAGTGAGTATTTGTCAGCTGGAGCTCACACAAAATATATGAAACAAACAGTTTACTTAAATTTATTGCATCCTTCCAGACATAGTAATGTCCAGCTTCATTTTTCCTTCCTATGGATAGAAAGCAATCCTTCACGTTGTACTAGGGTTTCTTCCTGTGGTTTACGGACACCTTGAGAATCGATGAATGGATTCTAATGTGGTCCATGTACATAGCCTATCATGTACAATGTAAAATTTTGTAATATGCTTTTATGCACATTTTTTTCAAGTTGGGGCCCAAGACCTTCATCGGACAATCAAAGGGCCCATAGCCTTTATTGATACACTAACCATAGCCTTTATTGATACACTAACCATAGCCTTTATTGATACACTAACCATAGTCTTTAAGGTAGGTTCTATAGATACTGCCTTAGGGGAGTGATGTGTTAGAGACTTCACCGTACTAGGTCCAGCATCGAGAGGTGGGGTCACCAGTTCCCTTCCTCTCTGCCTTTTCCTTTCCCTAACTCAAAGAGCAGAGTCAGGTACCCACTTACAGCTGGGTAGACTGGAGCGTGCCGGTACCGTGATTCAAACCCGCCACCTTTGCCGCGAGAGACCAGTCGTCTAATCACTCTTGTCAATCAGACGCTCCCATAGCCTTTATTGGACAATAAACGGGTCCATAGCCTTTAACTCTTTGACTCCGCAATTATTTTCCACCCTGTGCCGTAATTTTAATTCTTGATAGACTAAAAACAACGCTCAGAGAGTTGTGTTGGCACGGGTGTCAAATCTGACCAACTCTCTGAGCGCTGTTCCGGACAATTTTGATTTATTGCATTTGGACTGATTTGGGGGAAAAGGGGGGGGGGGGGAGAAAATACTATATTTAGATATCGGAAATCAGATTTTATTATCTTGAATTTACTACACTATATATCCAAATTATAACCAATCATGGGTTGAATGGGATACTTTGTCTTTATATATATATATATATATATATATGGGAGCCGTATATAAAGACATATCAAAAGATTTCAAAAGTAAGATAATCTCTGCAAGT
The DNA here is from genome assembly GCA_024509875.1 of Oreohelix idahoensis. NCBI lineage: Eukaryota > Metazoa > Mollusca > Gastropoda > Stylommatophora > Oreohelicidae > Oreohelix > Oreohelix idahoensis. Next base: position 360,821 of record JAMPIV010020557.1, read on the forward strand.
TTTTAAGCATACCATAAAAGAATGTACCTATTTCTTTTTTTTCACCTACTTGACCAGTGTGTGGAGAGACATGAAACAATTACCGGTTGCAACTTGAAATACCCGCCGTGCGCATGCGAAGGGTGCACATATTGAGTCCTTGCAAGGTATGCTTAAAAACGTGCAGAGATTATCTTACTTTTGTGATAGAAAGCATCCTCGTACCACGTCATGGGGCCGAGAATAAATTTTTTGAAAAGGGTACAATCTTTTATGGACACCCAGTATAATCAACGTAATCTCAGTAATTCTATTGTCCATCAGTGCTCCGATCTTCTCCCATAGATCCCACAAGGATGATCTCAGCACAGCGCACGCACACCGTATCCCGGCGAGGATCCCAATGTTGTTGCGGGTAGGTTTCTTAATTTTAAAATGTTGCCAGGACAGCGACCGTATGGCCAACTCTTTACCATTTCCAATAGCCGTGGGATTTTTAACGTGCCCGACTTGCACACGGGAGTGTAACAGTGTAGACTACTACGTCGCTACAACTGTTAGCCTTATAGTAAAATACTTATGAATGACTAGTTAGAGATAAATAAACCCCTAGTCAAGAATCAATGACATCATCAGTCATGACACACATGAACCCATGATGTCATCAAACCTTGTGTGGACTCCATACAAGTCAGACCGGAAAACATTTAGATTAGAGAGAACTTTAAACAATGGTTGGTCATCATCACATAGAAACAATAATTTTAGACTAGAGGATTCGTAGATGGTTAGGTTAAAGATTATTTCAAACAGTCGACTAGCCCCCAAGACCAATCATTAAAGGTTTCCGGCCTTAACTCCAATGAGAAATATTTCCTCTGGCAAGCCATAGCACTAGACAAGTATAAAGACTGATGCATCTTAGTAACCAGTCAGAGCTTGAGACAGTTATCTCAAAGCTAGTGTCAAACCGAAGGCGTCACTCTTTCTTGAGGTTTGTGTGTGCTGTGGTGTAGCTTTTCAGCTAACAGCTTCCTTTTTTGTTTCCATATTGGTTTTTTCCAACCAAGAGGAATAATATATAATGGCAGCACCAGTTGTGCCAGTGATCCAGATCAAGATGGAAGAAGACCTAGAAGGAGGCGTACTACACAGACAAGGTACGTTGTTGATTACTGTAGCAGGGCCACAAGCCAATCGTGCCTCGTACTCCTTAATTGCGAGTATCCTAACCGGTCCAGCTGGTGTTGGAACGAGTGGCGTAGCCACTTTATATAGATTTGCAAGCCCTTTTAGGTTGAATGCAACATTAACATCGGCAGCCCAGATGAAACATTATCAGGGCTTGCATAAGAAGAAATTCGAGTGGACAAATCCACACATGTCTGTTTACGTTGAACACCTTGATAAAGAGAGGTCCAAGGGGGTCCTACACTGGATGCCTCCGACCATGAAGGCCGAGGCGGTCCAACGTGTTGCAGCAGCGGTGTCAGGGGACAAAAATGCTGAAGTATCTAGAATAAAAACCGCTTATGACAAGTGGAACTTCGCATACAAGCCTTCGGTACACCAAATCCCACACTTCGTGCACCTGAAGATGGAATGATCAGAAGAGAAGTTCCAAAGAGTATGGGTGGCCCTTCCAGGGCGAAGGATACAATGTGCTATCTGCGGGCTAGACACGCACTGGGTCAGCCAGTGCCCAAAGAAGCGGGCGGCTACCACCCAGGTCAAACAAACCAGGGAAGAGGAGGCGGTGGAAAACAAAACACCAGCGGAACAGAACCGCCGGGAAGAGAGCCCCGCGCCAGAAAACATCGCACAAGAGAGCCCCGCACCAGAGAGCCCTGAACCCGAATCTGGCATGAATGGAGTAGATTTCTAAGAGGTGCTCTCCAGAAGAGGGGAGAAAAACAGAAAGAGGCTGTTGTTACAGGCAACAGGGCATGTAAAGTCGAAGGAGGTGAGGCGCAGCAAGTCGCCGACCAAGTCTTCTCCAAGTAAGAAAGCCCTACCGCCATCGCCTAGGGCGGCTACGTCAGAACCCTCCCCTAGGGAGATCCCGTCGACACCTGTGGTTGACGAGCGTGGGATGTCCACGCCAAACAGCCCTAGAAGGTCAAGTTCCAAGGTTCCAGAGGCGCCAACGCCGATGAATACACAAGTGAGTTGGGCGGCAGCAACAGCAGAAGACGACGAAATGGAAGCCGTGTTGTCTCCAGCAAGCCTGTTCATCGACGGGCAACTGTTTGATGATGTAGGTTACGCATGAGCTTATCCCTGCAAGCCTTTCTTTCCTGCACTGGGGCCCAGTGCAAGCAGTTGTGTTCCGGCTTCAAGCAGGTGAGACAAGGGTGTTCCAGAGGTCTGATGACGAAAAGCTGCACCCCGATGTTATCCTCCCGTGTGAGCCTGCCGGAAGTTTGAACAGTAAACTACCAGTGTATGGGAAGATGTGCCCCTTTCAGCGGCTTCAAGTCTACCAGCTTAGAATAATAAAGATAAAGAAATTGTATTTTTTTTATCTACTAGACTTTTTAAGTAATCTGCTCTTTTAAAGTTTTCTTTGACTGTTCGAGTTACTGATTATATACCACCCCTTCAAGATCAATATTAAAACCGTAAAGGCACTTACGAGTTCTCTTAATTACTTGGGTTGTTCTTTTCATCTGGAAGCAACATCTCTGGTGTGTAACCAGTCTTTTCCAGAAGAACCAAAATAAAGAAAGTCTTGAGATTATTTCCCTTATCTCAAGTGATATACAGATTTTTATCCCTTTCAACAAAATCCACTGTCATAGGAGCTCCTATTTGTTCGCCCTATCCAAGAAGGCTAGGCATCCAGTCTCACTATCAACGAGATTGGGGGAGGAGTAGGACATCGTTAGGAGCCACTGGTTCTGAAAAAAATTCCATCAATTACATTCCCAGTACTGGGAGCAAAACCGATACCTTTAGAATTAGAGGCGGTCGCGATACTTCTTAGCCACTCCGATACCCCCCATACAATTATTCATATACATATGCATTTAAATTCATAAATATTCTGATTGTACACAATGTATTTCATCAGAAGTCCTGAACAATTATATACTCCAGTATATATATTGTATTATTCACATGTAGACACTGCTCTACACCGCAGTTAATTTCATACGATCCAAGACACTAGCTGACTCCCCACACGAATGTGAACATACACCAAATAAATCACCAACACCTAACAACGAGCGAACTAAAACTGCTGAGATGCACAACGGTGTCTGAACTCTATAAACAGGGACAATCTTAGAGTTTCAACCACCGCGTGCAACTCTTAAGAAACATGTTAAGTTACACTTCAGTCAACCCATGTTAAAACGGAATTTCTCACTCGGCTCTAAGTGTGGGGAAGCAAAGGTAGCGATGAACATGACAAAGCTGAGACTAAGTTATAAGTGAAATCTCCAACATTTCTTATCCTTAAAGTTGTATCTGCTATGCGGCAACATTTACTTTTGTATTAACCAGGGCCGGTGCTACCATTAGGCCAACTATGCGGCCGCCTAGGGCGCAGACCTCAGAAGGGCGCAGAGTGTAGAGTGTAGAGTGTCAGTGTTAGAAAGAGAGAGAAGTGTTAGAAACCAGAATAATTACTTAGCCTTGCCTAGGGCGCAAAATAGTCTGGCACCGGTCCTGGTATTAACACATAGGGGCGGGGGGGGGGGGGGGGGTCTTATAAAATAACTTGAGATGGGATGAACGATCAAATAATAACCTACCACTTCGTTGGAATTGATTGTAGAAGCTGTGCACGAAGTGAAGGCGTTGTCACTTTGGTTTGCCGTCTCCAGTGTGCAAGTACTCCTGGCGAAGGCGGCATCATAAAAGCGGTAGATGACACCATTTACGACCTACAGTGAAGATATGATATGGGTTAAAAAATTAAAACTTTCGTACATTATGCCATTGTTGACTTTAAGAAAGTCTTGAGCACATACTGTCAGAGTTGGTCAAGAAAATATGGGCCTGACACCATATTCCCAATATGCCTCAATGGGCGTGTAACGGGACCTTTGCCCGTTTTACATAACGTCAGACCTATTTAAGAACCACGTAGGATGAATTATTATGGTGATTAACCAGTCAACCATAACTTCATTCGCTAATGATTTAGATGGCCTGGCTGGAGAGGAACAGGAGCTTGCCCGAATAAACCATACGAGATTAGGGTTAATGCCGGAAAAATGATCAGCATGACAAGTAACCAGCAGGGTATACAGTCAAATATCGCGATGAGTTGATATCACGTGGTATATTATTCCGTCTTTATTTGATTGAAATGACAAAAGGCAGTACTTGCTGATGAAGGCGACAGAACAGAAGAAAACACAAAATTACAATAAAGCACAAAAATGTGGGTAAGCAAAACTTTAAGCTGTGCGGACATCTACCATTATTTATCTTCGAAGTAAACGCAGACTCTTACGCCGCAATGAAATTTCCAATTGCACACATTCGCTAAATAGTTGCACCTTGACAGTAAATAAATATTACACACATAAAGGTATGTTTCAGGCACTCGTAAGAAATAAATAAGTAGAAAAGCAGACAATAGAAAAGCAACAGAAGTGAGAGTCTTACCGGAGAATCGAACACAGGGCCTTCCGAACGGCACCACGGCTTAGTTACGGAAGCGAATCGCACTACCATCCCTGCCAACTATGCACCACAAAAATAGTACTTCGTGGACAGGGGTCATTAGTGCGATTTTTAACACGTAATACCGGACATGTACCTAGTATCGATCCAGCCCAATTAATCAAGGTGCAGAATATTTAGAGATTCGGGAAATAGAATTTAGATGTTATGGAAAGATAACGGGAATTTCACTCGTTGGTTTTTATCGACCATGAACAGATAACAACTGCATTAAGATACCATAACACTCCACGTAAAGACCTTCTCACAATAGTGCGGAAACAGAAACTGACGTAGTACGGCCAACATATTAATATCACATTTGTCACCAGAGAGTTTCCTTCAGTACACAATATCAAACAAAATAACAGACAGCAAATAAAGTGGACTGGTCAGTGGCGTAACTACTATGCCAGGGGCTCCTGGGCGCAGACTAAACGTGGCTCTCATTATACAACTATAATCAAGTTACGGATCACCAAGAGTTAACGCTCAGTGGTAGTGGATCAAAGACAAGGCAAGATAAGACAATCAATATACGGCAAATTTGTATAACAAATTTAGTTAATAGCTTCAGCATCATATCATCATCATTAACATCATTATCACCATCATCATTAACATCATCATCACTCTTCAGCTCTCAAAGGACCACAGGGTAAAGGAAAAAAGGATCCCGTTACACGCCCATTGAGGTATATTGGGAAAATGGTGTTAGGCCCATATTTTCTTGACCATCGGCTCACTAGGGGTGATGTGGTCTGCATCACCCCGGCCGCCTTAATCTTCCCAGAGTTGCTCTGGTACCCAATTGGGGCTGGGTCGACCCAGGAGCCGTTTGCGGCCTAAAAAAATCCCACCTCATCTGGGGATCGGAACCATAGACCACTGAGCTATAAAGCCAGTGCACTAACCACTATGCTACCGCGGCTCCCTAAAGGACCACAGGCCTTCAACAAATGTGTGCCAGGTCCTCTCGTCCTGTGCCATCCTCTCAAGATCTCTCCATGTCTTCTATATCTCTTTCATTTCTGTCTTTAGAATCTAGTACTTTAGCACAGGAACAACGTACATTTAAAAGGCATATATAAAGACAAAGGTCCTTTTTGACCACTACTCTTCCTAAGCCCACTCGAGGCTGTTGTGCCCGGGATGCTGTAGTTACGCCACTGAAACCGATACCATGACAAATAGACAAGTTGACCCGTTCCGAAACCAAAGATGGGGTGAACAAAAACTGGTAGCGTAGCATTACTAGGACAAAGAAACGACCAGCATTACTAGGACAAAGAAAAGACCAACTTTACTAGGACAAAGAAACGACCAACATTACTAGGACAAAGAAACGACCAGCATTACTAGGTCAAAGAAACGACCAGCATTACTAGGCCAAAGAAACGACCAACATTACTAGTGCAAAGAAACGACCAACATTACTAGGCCAAAGAAACGACCAACATTACTAGGACAAAGAAACGACCAGCATTATTAGGACAAAGAAACGACCAGCATTACTAGGACAAAGAAACGACCAACATTACTAGGACAAAGAAACGACCAACATTACTAGGACAAAGAAACGACCAACATTACTAGGACAAAGAAACGACCAACATTACTAGGACAAAGAAACGACCAACATTACTAGGACAAAGAAATGACCAGCGTTACTAGGACAAAGAAACGACCAGCATTACCAGGACAACGAAACGACCAACATTACTAGGCCAAAGAAACGACCATCATTACTAGGACAAATAAACGACCAGCATTACTAGGACAAAGAAACGACCAGCGTTACTAGGACAAAGAAACGACCAGCATTACTAGGACAAAGAAACGACCAGCATTACTAGGACAATGAAACGACCAGCGTTACTAGGACAAAGGAACGACCAGCATTACTAGCACCGAGTTTTTGTCAAGGACAATCGAATTACTAGCCGTAAAAGGAAATCGCTATTTTCATTCTGCGAAATGGCAAATCTCAGCGAGAAACAATACTAAACAAACATTTTCTGACAGCTCCCATTGGTGCACCAATGGCCTCGAGTATCTGATTATTATGACGTCATGTTTGCACCCCATTTGAGACAGTTCTTATGCTTTGAATACCTTCCATCTACGCTGTCTACGCCACATCCTCGGCATCTCGTGAAAAGATAAAGTGACAGACGTCGAGGTGTTGTCACGTGCTGGCCTTCAGAGCATATATACACTGCTTATGCAGCGCAGACTACGCTGGCTTGGCCATGTCCGCCGCATGGAAGATGGTCATAACCCGAAAGATATCTTCTACGGACATCTGGCAGATGGAAAAAGAACAGTTGGACGACCGCAGCTGAGATTCATAGATGTGTGCAAGAGAGACATGAGGGCACTGGACATAAATCCTGCAGCCTGGGAGGATGAAGCTGCCGATCGCATCAAGTGGCGCGCGATGCTATCTACGGCGCCATCTCAGATTGGGCGAACAAGAAGCTTACACAACAAGCAGAAGAGAGGAGAAAACGTCACCAGGAAAATAAGCAGCTGACGGGTGTCATCTCAGGGGCGCATTCCCATAGTCAGGCATGGCTGAAGGGGCTACTATTATTATTATTTTGCTTTCAATAGACGTGAGCGATTCCTAGAAAAAGCTGACCCTGTATTTAAGACAAGACGAAATGAGGATGTATACAAAATAATGCACTTTGTATTACATGATGCTATACTGCATAGTAATGAAACACATTATACACTTTTCACCTGAGGCCTTTTGGAATACTAATAATCTATTGTTATGAAGGATATTACGACAGTGCTCACCTGCTTTGTGGCTTTGGTAATTTGTACGGCCACATACAAATTTGAGTCGCCTGACAATTTAGCAAGCGTGTTCCCCAGGATATGGAGGGCTTGCAATACACTAGCGTCTGACAAGTTAGCAATAACCTGTTCCCCAACTTGCCTGGCAGCTACATTTTGCTGAAACGGTGAGATGTAAATACACGCAGTGAATTAAGGGTTTGTTGGCATCAAGTATAACACAAACAGTGAAGTTAGAAGTTTTGTGGCATCATATATAACTCACGCAGTGAAGTAAGAGTTTGGTGTCATCTTATATGTATCAAAACATGGAAATCACAGATTAACAAAATACAGCTAAGGGCAAAACTTCGCATGGCCATCATGAAAAAGTTAGCAGGTACCACATGGGGTGCTGATGAGAATATCCTCAAAAAGCTGTACACAGGCAGAGTCAGACCTGCTATGGAATATGGCATCACAGCTTGGTCGACGGCAGCAAAGTCAAATTTTGACAGAGTAAACAGACTCCAAAACCAAGCAGCACGTATTATAACAGGGGCCCTAAAGTCTACACAAATCAACCATATGGAAAACATCACAGGGCTACAGTCAATGGAGGATAGACGTGACAGCAGAGTCTTAAAAACAAGCTGAAAAATTTAAGAGGCTCGAAGGACACCCCATGTACCAAAGAATGAATAGGCTAGGAAGAGGCAGGCTCAAGCGAACTAACTTTGTCGCCCAAGCAAAAGAAAAAATTAACAATAATACCATACTAGCTAGCTCAGTTGCAAAGAAAATCCCAACAAGCTCAACTATCCCACTGTGGAAAATAAGATGCTTTCCTGAGTTAAAATCTGATATTCCAGGCATTGAAGGTAAGGGAACACAGACAGAAACACAAAGAAAGTGTATAGCAACCAAGTATATTGACCAAACATTTCCAGCGAAGCTTTGGACACATGCATATACTGATGGTTCGGCAACAAATGCAGTTGAAAATGGGGGTGCCGGCATCCTCATAAAATTAAAGAATAGAATTCACTCTATGGCAATTGCCACTGGAAAATACTGCAACAACTTCTGTGCTGAAGCAGAAGCCCTGAAACAGGCAGCTGAAACTCTTATTGAATGCAAAGCACAGGCAGAAAAAACAGATAGTAATCTTTTCAGATGCCCTCTCAATAATATCAGCGCTGAAGAGCCACCAAACTAAAGGATTGAAAGATCTGATAATCTCCCTTGAAAGACTGGCCGAATGCTTCAAGAAGTGCACTATCCAGTGGATACCAGCCCATTGCAACATACCAGGAAATGAAGAGGCAGATAGACTTGCTAAAGAAGGAGGTGCCTAACAGCAAAATGATATAGAGACAACTTACGCAACGGCAAAGACCACTATAAAGGCTACATTCAAGTCCAAATGGGAAAGAGAGCACCCGGGACATTTGAAAAATGACGCATATCATCAACTATCCAGAAAAGAACAGGTCATCATTTTTCGACTACGCACTGGGCACAACAGATTGAGATACCATCTGTACCACAAATACAAAATTGGTGCAACAGATCTCTGCACCTGCGGTACCAGCCCGATGACAGTCGAACACCTGCTGCAGTACTGCCCAACCTACAATAATGAACGGGGTAGCATATGGCAACAACCCACTTCTGTCAACGAAAAACTGTTTGGAGATGTCGGGAACCTTGAGTTGACTGCTGCCTTTATTAGGTCATAAATGTGAAAGTCTGAAGGCGAACGAGGAAGAAGAAGAAGAAGAATATGTATCAAAAACAGTGAAGTAAGAGTTTGGTGGCATCATATATAACACAAACAGTAAAGTTAAAGTTTTGTGGCATCATATATAACACAAACAAGGAAGTTAGAGTTTCCTGATACTATATAACAAAAGCAGGAAAGTTAACGTTTTGTGGCATCATACATAACCAAAACAGTAAAGTTAGAGTTTCTTGGCATCATATATAACACAAACAGTGAAGTTAGAGTTTCCTGACACAATATATAACACAAACAGTGAAGTTAGAGTTTCCTGACACAATATATAACACAAACAGTAAAGTTAGAGCTTCCTGACACCATATATAACACAAAAAGTAAAGTTAGAGTTTTCTGACACCATATATAACATAAACAGTAAAGTTAGAGTTTCCTGACACCATATATAACACAAACAGTAAAGTTAGAGTTTCCTGACACCATATTGTCGTAGATTTTCGATAGGAGAATTAAGACTAGGTTTGGTCCCTTCTGAATAGGATTGAATAGGTGATAGACTCAGTGAGAGTTAGTGAAAGGTAATAGAATTTCCACACACGTGAGATGATAGATTTTGATATAGTGGCTGTCTCTGAAAGCGAAAAGAATTCTTCTCTCTCTCACCTATCTTCTACAACAGTTGTTACAGCGCCAGACAGACTACACCAATATACATATTACGTATATTTCTATCACTCACAGGCACGCACATACACGTGACGACAGGTAAACACACAGACGTGGGAAAACTATAACAATGATATATATATTATCTAGAACGAGCTGACCAAACACTATTATTAAGTTCAAGAGCGATTTTAATATCAGGAAAAAATCGGCTCACAACATCAAAGAAAGTACATCAAGGAGAATACATATACACATAGTCATAAAAATTCAAGGAAATGTTGCAAGGATGATAGCCCCCTTATAGTGTTAACTCTAGGTTTAGCCCAGCCCCGTTAAGAGAACAGATGATGGCGCCAGAGTCACAGATACATAGGGTTTGATTCTAAGAGTTTTCGTTGTTTTATCTCGTAATTATATGCACAGAGTTTGAAAAAAAAAATCTGATTTAACCTAAGACAAAAACACAAGAAACTCTAGCCTTAGCAACAAATTATGCAGATTGAAAAAAAAGATTAGGACAGCAACAGGGTGTCAAAGATATAATAGTGAAAATATCACTCAAACCAGCGTACACTCATTCATTCCGCCATGGCCTCTCATACATGTACTCACGACTTGGCTCGCTGCCTCTTGGAACACACTGATTTTAGATCTTCACACAGACTCAAAAAAAATGCAGTCTTCTGCCAAGAAGTCCCCAGTTCCAAAAGACGTATTTAACTTGGAGTCTCCGGGAACGACTACTTGGGTGTGCAAATTTGTTCAAATGTCTGATTAAGTCACCTAAAATTATTCCAGGCGCGGGAGTTAGCAGAGCACAGTGTCAATAGCGTAGATTTCTAGAAATGATGAATGTCAGGTCGGTGCCTTCCCTCAGTATAGGATTCACTTTAGTCACACCACAGATTAGTCCACAAATATATATATATATATATATATATATATATATATAGTCGGGAAATGTTAGTTAATACTAGAAGTATTTCGCGCCACCAGGCAGAAAGATTACGTAGAGTTTTTTTCTAGAAGAAATTAAGATCTGGCTCCAAGGTCCAGTATTTATCATTACAGTCTTTGAAAACCCGTTATTGGGATATAGTATTTCTGGCTAACTCGGGTTGCATATGCACGGTTTAGACCAGTGGTACTTAAGAAACCCACGTGGTTCAAAATAAGGACTGTCTATTTCTTCACAAGTATGGAAACTACTACTAGGTGCTGGTAAAGTTAGGGTCACCCCAAAACTTTCACTGTGTGGAGGAAAAAATAACACATATAATATAATAAACAGAATATGTCCTGGTTATAACTTACATTTAGACTTGCAAGCAGAGAGCTTTGCTTATCATTTAAACTTCCCGTGACGTAAGTTATATTTAAAAATCAGCAATCCTCATGAATTAGGAACACGTGCGTATTCCGTCACCATTCATGAGGCTCGATTCTAGAGTTTATACGTTAGTTTAGAAAAATACACTCGACTGAGTATTAGCGGTTAAATTAAATTCATAAATAGCTACAATTGCCGTTATAAGCTAGAAATTTTAATTTTATTCTGCTTTCCACTGAATGCTTCCCTAGAAAATATAATAGCCTACCACTTTATTTCTCTTCTGCGCTAAAGAAATAGATTAAAATGAATTAAGCGATTTAACACTTTAACACTCACAAAATCTATATATCTATCATATTAATTACCTCAACCACAGAATTACAGGTAGTCGCACAACTTAAGAATAAAAATGCTGAAAATATTTCTGGAAGTCTAGAAGTTCGACAAATTGCCGAAACAAACTGAGATCTTCGCTAACAGCTATTCTGTTTACGAGCAACCTATCTACTGTGAGTCTATGAGCGAGAATGAAATTAAAGTTTCAAACTTGGCCAATATCTTTAAAATCGGACACAGGATCCTAATCTTATTTCGCCAAGCGAAATAGTCTCCCCTGTCCGTATAACACCTTCGTCCGCTTATCGCGTGACGTAACAGCCATCAGTGGCCGAGGGCTTGCATGAGTTGCAAATCTCAGACCACCGTCTGCAGTGCGGAGTGGATTTTCACGCTAAGCCGGGTTTTTCCTGACGAAAAACCTCATGCGTTTACTGAAATGCAGACTCTCTGTCTACTTTCCATGTCCCTCGGGTGAATTTTTACGCCCCAGGCCAGAGACCCTCAGACGAATGTCTAGCGAATGCTGTAAATTCACGCCTATCGTCCGACCAGCGCGACTGACATGTACGCAATACCACCCAGGTGCGATTCTCCGTTTTAGAGAAAGGAAAACAGGTACAGTTTGCGAATTATATGAAAATAATATTCGCAAAACGAATGGATGAAAAAATGTACAGGAAAAAGGAAATACAGAGATAATAAAAGAGAGAATTCGGGTGAAAGAATAGGAAGAAGATGTAGGAAATTAAATGAATATAAACCCTACGTGACAGAGCCTCCCCCCTTTAAGATATGGAAGCACTCCATGTCTACGTTATGGAGTTTAATTTCCTATAACCGTAGCTTCGGGGTGTCTGTCTTCTTCCCTCTCCTCTTCCCCCTCCATCTCTGTCCAATTCCTACTCAATTCCACTCCTCAAAGTTTCCTTCCCCTGGAATGTCTCATATGCGCGCTTGAAAGAGCGTCGCCGCTTCTGACATTTTTGAAAGATTTCCTGTGATAGCGGTGGAATATCCCTGCCACTATCGTCATCTTCGTCAGTTTTGGCGATCGTCAGGAGATGGTCGGAGGTTGGCACTGGTTTTTCCAAGTATCTCTTTAAGAGATTTAAATGGAAAACCTTCTCCTTTCCTTCAATAGAGATCTGGTAGTTAGCCTTAGAAATCTTTTTCAGGACGGTAAACGGCCCTTGCCATCCGATCTTCAGTTGGTTGTTCTCGGTAGGGAGCAACACCAAAACTTTCCTGCTTCCAGTTCTCTCTCTTCCGCGACTTTCCTGTATCGGTTAGCGTGCTTGGTGCGTGCTCGCTTAAAGTTAGTCGTTGCTAGGTCCCACCCTAGTTTCAACCGTTCCTTTAAAACCGACACATATTTACTGGCTGAGACAACTGTCTCATCAGCCTTCTCGTCTGTCAGAGACTGAAGTAAGGCTTCAAGCGGGCCTTTAATGGGTCTGCCGAATAAGAGTGTAGCTGGCGGAAATCCTGTGGAAGTATGAGGAGATTCTCTGTAGCCAAATAATGCTGCAGGAATACAGAGATCCCAATCTTCAGGTTTCACTTGTGCCAGCTTACTTAGCATTATGGTGAGGTTTCCATTAGCACGTTCCACGAGCCCATTTCCGGCCGGAGTATATGGCTTAGTGTGGATGTGCTGAGTCCTCAAGATCTTAACGATCTCATCCATCAACAGGTTTCGGTATGGAGATCCATTATCCGTCAACACTTGCTGAGGGAATCCCAACCGAGTGAAAATCTGCACGAGGGCTTCTGCGACATGCTTGGCATCTGCGCATGTTAGCGGGATAGCTTCTGCCCATAAGGTGCATGTATCGACTAAGGTCAGGATGAACCTGTTCCTTCTTTTAGTCCTTTCGAAAGGCCCTAAAATGTCGATCACAACCCGTTCGAATGGTATTCCCATTATTGGCATTTCACCCATGTGGACTGGGGGTGTCCGTTGCTTGGGTGGTACACGTTGGCACTGGGCACAGGATTTGACGTACCTGATAATATCAGTATTCACTCCTGGCCACCAATAATGAGTGGTTATACGTTGGTTTGTGGCGTTCTGTCCCATATGTCCGCTAAAGGGAAGAGAGTGCCCCATTTCTAGGATTTGGCTTCTGTACTGTTTCGGTACTAGGAGCTGGTTGTAACCTTGGTCAGGCTTGCCCGTTCTCCGATAAAGTACGCCATCCTCAGAAAAAATGTCCCCGTGCTGTTTGGGTTCCTTAGCAATGGGCAGTTTCCTAAAGCAGGGTGCCAAGGTAGGGTCCTTGTATTGCGCTTCTTTAAGTTCCATGGGTAACAAATTAGGCGCAGGCTCCCGTTCCTTCTTGGTTTGCCCTCTTATAGTTACTGCTGCCACAATCGGCTCTTCCGGTTTCCCAATACACACGTATCCCCCGCCAAGTATGACTGGGTAGATGGGATCATCCATAACAGCCGCTTTGATCACACCTCTGACAAAGTCAGAGTGTATCTCCACCAATGCGATGGGAAGCGCTGTAGGTGCATCACTCTTACGAACTCCACAAAGTTTGACGGTCTCTCCTGTCTCTTGACCGGGTTTAACCAGGTTTCTGGCAACAATGCAATCGTAAGAAAGCCCCGTGTCAAATAAGCAAGAAGTTTGAGAACCGTTCAAAATAACAATACCTCGCGTTGAGGGTCTATCCCCAACAGGTTGGGAACCACTGTCAATAATTCCGCCTTGCGAGACTGTCAATAAGCATCCGATGCGTTTTGGCTCGGTGTGCTCGGTCTGATCATATGTCCCGTGCTCGGGGGTTCTCCCTTTGCCACTTTGTCCTTTCTGGCTACGCTGCCATGTAGGGCGGTCGGGTTGATCAGGCTGTTTGGGGTGGTTGGGGTACTTGTTCTTGTAGAACTTGTATTTCTCAGGAGGGGGGTTTTGAGGTCCAGTTTCTCTGTGGTTATTTAGGTTAGAAGCCTGAGAAGATTGCTCTAGGTTATGTTTTCGAAAATGCTCCTCTGTCGGTTTCCGCTTTGTGGCCGGTAGTTCAGCCAGCGCATTGTGATAACGCTCAGACTTTTCCAAAATGTCTTCAAGTTTTTCTGCCCCCTGCTCAGCGAGAAATCTCCGGGTATCAGCAGACAACGTGTTCTTTATTTGTTCAGTTAGAACAAGTTCCTCAAGACCTTCATAGGTAGAGGGGAGCTGCGAAAGCTCAAGGCACTTTGTTAGATATCCCTTAAGACGAGATGAGAACTGGTGAAAAGTTTCAGAATTCTCTTTCCGGCTGTTGCGAAACAGTTGCAAAAACTTGCGAGCGTTCATTTCAAAGCGCTCCAGTAACGCTTTCTTCAACACATCGTAGTCGTCTTGTTGGCTACTTTCCAGCTTAGAATAAACATCATAAGCAGAACCTTTTAGGGCCTGGGAAAGTTTCATATTCCAACGCGACCTCTCTAACCCGTACAGAGTTGCAATTTTCTCAAATTTTTCTAACCATGTGTCAATCTTCTCATTTGGACAAGGAAAAGATTCAAGAGTGAAAGACATAGCATTTAGTTGAAGAGATTGAGTGTTAGCAGGGTCAGTTAAGGAAGAATGAGGAGAAGACTCTCCATTGCTGGAGGTAGAGGCAGCCCCACGCCTTTGGAATTCCAGAGTTTTAAGAGCTAACTCATGCTGTCTCTCTTCTCTCTCCTTCTCATGCTGTCTCTCCTTCTCTCTTTCCTCATGCTGTCTCTCCTTCTCTCGTTCGTTCGCCCTGCGAATTTCCATTTCTTCATCCATCTTCTTCTGCTGTAAAGCTTCAGCTGCTTTCCTCTCCGCATCATATCTCTCCAGTTCGTCTCTGACAAAAGCTTTCGCTTCCTCTCCTTCCAGTCCCTCCTCTCTCGCTTCGTCCCTGAGAAGTTGTCTAAGCTTTGCCCTCTCGGCCATATTATATCAGTGACTGAGACTAGTGGAGAACGAAAATAGGAAAAAGGATACACTGGTTCCTACCACTTACGAGAAAAAAAATTACCAAAAAAAATCAAAAGATGATATATTTAACCCTGGGATACCTCCTCCAAAATAAAATCTAACTATCGCTGCTATTATCGGCAATAAAGCACTTAATGCAAAACACGACTACGCCAACTAAATGGTAGTTAAGATTACAACTGAAAAATAAGTTGCTACAGTGGAAAAGCAAAAGAATATTGCAAAAATTAAAGAGAAAAATAATCCCTTAATTTTTAAAAATCCACTATAAGTTCGCCCCTGAAGTCAGATCGGGTAAGGGAGGGAATTAATCTGGACAAAAAGTCCGAAACACACTCCTTAACTTAGTTCAAACGCCGTTCTGCCTCAGTACCCAGTGAATGTTATACACTCACCACTTTACCAGCATTTAGTATTACAATCAGCAGTTAACCTATATCCCGACAAAATCAACCTGTAACCAAAATGTATATTATTCAAAGATGCTGTGGAAAAAAAAAACTTATTAGTTTGTGTGGTCAGCACGCCCGTAAACAGATCGCTAGTCTAGGGGTAATATTTTTTTAAAAGATACACAGTCACAAGACATCACACTCTTACTCTATATCAGAATACAGAATCTTAAGTTCAAAATCCAGATAGACGAGTCCACATTTGTCGTACTCGTCTTCCTATTCTAAGTTCAAAAATCCTACGGACGAGAACCCATTTGTCGTACTCGTCTTCCTATTCTAAGTTCAAAAATCCTACGGACGAGAACCCATTTGTCGTACTCGTCTTCCTATTCTAAGTTCAAAAATCCTACGGACGAGAACCCATTTGTCGTATCGCCTTAGGATTTTGGGTTCAATTCCCGGTAACGAGCGACCATTTGTCGTAGATTTTCGATAGGAGAATTAAGACTAGGTTTGGTCCCTTCTGAATAGGTTTGAATAGGTGATAGACTCAGTGAGAGTTAGTGAAAGGTAATAGAATTTCCACACACGTGAGATGATAGATTTTGATATAGTGGCTGTCTCTGAAAGCGAAAAGAATTCTTCTCTCTCTCACCTATCTTCTACAACAGTTGTTACAGCGCCAGACAGACTACACCAATATACATATTACGTATATTTCTATCACTCACAGGCACGCACATACACGTGACGACAGGTAAACACACAGACGTGGGAAAACTATAACAATGATATATATATATTATCTAGAACGAGCTGACCAAACACTATTATTAAGTTCAAGAGCGATTTTAATATCAGGAAAAAATCGGCTCACAACATCAAAGAAAGTACATCAAGGAGAATACATATACACATAGTCATAAAAATTCAAGGAAATGTTGCAAGGATGATAGCCCCGTTATAGTGTTAACTCTAGGTTTAGCCCGGCCCCGTTAAGAGAACAGATGATGGCGCCAGAGTCACAGATACATAGGGTTTGATTCTAAGAGTTTTCGTTGTTTTATCTCGTAATTATATGCACAGAGTTTGAAAAAAAAAATCTGATTTAACCTAAGACAAAAACACAAGAAACTCTAGCCTTAGCAACAAATTATGCAGATTGAAAAAAAAGATTAGGACAGCAACAGGGTGTCAAAGATATAATAGTGAAAATATCACTCAAACCAGCGTACACTCATTCATTCCGCCATGGCCTCTCATACATGTACTCACGACTTGGCTCGCTGCCTCTTGGAACACACTGATTTTAGATCTTCACACAGACTCAAAAAAAAAATGCAGTCTTCTGCCAAGAAGTCCCCAGTTCCAAAAGACGTATTTAACTTGGAGTCTCCGGGAACGACTACTTGGGTGTGCAAATTTGTTCAAATGTCTGATTAAGTCACCTAAAATTATTCCAGGCGCGGGAGTTAGCAGAGCACAGTGTCAATAGCGTAGGTTTCTAGAAATGATGAATGTCAGGTCGGTGCCTTCCCTCAGTATAGGATTCACTTTAGTCACACCACAGATTAGTCCACAAATATATATATATATATAGTCGGGAAATGTTAGTTAATACTAGAAGTATTTCGCGCCACCAGGCAGAAAGATTACGTAGAGTTTTTTTCTAGAAGAAATTAAGATCTGGCTCCAAGGTCCAGTATTTATCATTACAGTCTTTGAAAACCCGTTATTGGGATATAGTATTTCTGGCTAACTCGGGTTGCATATGCACGGTTTAGACCAGTGGTACTTAAGAAACCCACGTGGTTCAAAATAAGGACTGTCTATTTCTTCACAAGTATGGAAACTACTACTAGGTGCTGGTAAAGTTAGGGTCACCCCAAAACTTTCACTGTGTGGAGGAAAAAATAACACATATAATATAATAAACAGAATATGTCCTGGTTATAACTTACATTTAAACTTGCAAGCAGAGAGCTTTGCTTATCATTTAAACTTCCCGTGACGTAAGTTATATTTAAAAATCAGCAATCCTCATGAATTAGGAACACGTGCGTATTCCGTCACCATTCATGAGGCTCGATTCTAGAGTTTATACGTTAGTTTAGAAAAATACACTCGACTGAGTATTAGCGGTTAAATTAAATTCATAAATAGCTACAATTGCCGTTATAAGCTAGAAATTTTAATTTTATTCTGCTTTCCACTGAATGCTTCCCTAGAAAATATAATAGCCTACCACTTTATTTCTCTTCTGCGCTAAAGAAATAGATTAAAATGAATTAAGCGATTTAACACTTTAACACTCACAAAATCTATATATCTATCATATTAATTACCTCAACCACAGAATTACAGGTAGTCGCACAACTTAAGAATAAAAAATGCTGAAAATATTTCTGGAAGTCTAGAAGTTCGACAAATTGCCGAAACAAACTGAGATCTTCGCTAACAGCTATTCTGTTTACGAGCAACCTATCTACTGTGAGTCTATGAGCGAGAATGAAATTAAAGTTTCAAACTTGGCCAATATCTTTAAAATCGGACACAGGATCCTAATCTTATTTCGCCAAGCGAAATAGTCTCCCCTGTCCGTATAACACCTTCGTCCGCTTATCGCGTGACGTAACAGCCATCAGTGGCCGAGGGCTTGCATGAGTTGCAAATCTCAGACCACCGTCTGCAGTGCGGAGTGGATTTTCACGCTAAGCCGGGTTTTTCCTGACGAAAAACCTCATGCGTTTACTGAAATGCAGACTCTCTGTCTACTTTCCATGTCCCTCGGGTGAATTTTTACGCCCCAGGCCAGAGACCCTCAGACGAATGTCTAGCGAATGCTGTAAATTCACGCCTATCGTCCGACCAGCGCGACTGACATGTACGCAATACCACCCAGGTGCGATTCTCCGTTTTAGAGAAAGGAAAACAGGTAAAGTTTGCGAATTATATGAAAATAATATTCGCAAAACGAATGGATGAAAAAATGTACAGAAAAAAGGAAATACAGAGATAATAAAAGAGAGAATTCGGGTGAAAGAATAGGAAGAAGATGTAGGAAATTAAATGAATATAAACCCTACGTGACACATATATAACACAAACCGTAAAGTTATAGTTTCCTGACACCATATATAACACAAGCAGTAAAGTTAGAGTTTCCTGACACCATATATAACTGTCACAGAGGTTTCATGATAATTGAATTGCCTATATCCTCTTCTTTTTCTTTCACCCGTATCCTTTATTTTATTATCACTTTTTCCTGTATTTTTCGCATCCATTCGTTTGCGAAAAATATTTTCTTCCCCATTCTCAACTTTACCGTTTTCTTTCTCATACTGGTAAACGCATTTATGACATAACGTGTCAGAGAGAGAGCGTTAAATGCATTCTATGGCATTAGGTGTCAGTGGACCAAACTGTGAACATATTCGTCTGGCCAGACATAGGAGCAGACATATGTCTACAGCCTTCCCTGCACCAGACGAAATACACCGTGAATATTCGCTTTCGCCAGACCTATAGGCGACAGATTTGTCTGCATTTTCACCTGCCACAACGAGTTGCATCGGCTGAACGCTCAGTGAGGCGCGATAGCCGACATCTCCTCGGCGCAGTTTGAGACATTTGTCTGGAAATCCCAGCTGACAAGGCACTCACGGTTGGCCTGGTCCGCGCGAGGTGTGAAAACGCACGAGTGTCAGTTCATGGTAGTCTTCTAGTTACGTAAGTGTTATAGACGGAAAGGGGTGATTATTTCGTTTTGCGAAATAAACGTTCACCTCTTTGTCTGTTTGATAGATATTAACCAGAGTTTGAAACTAGATTTTCATTCTTGCTCCTAAATTTTGCAGTAGACAGATCGCTGTGCTAGATCAAAATATATCTGTGTTTTGGCGAAGTCTGAGTTTCTTGGCCATTTTGCCGAGCTCTAGACTACCATTAGATTGCAGTATTCTAGTTCATGGTTTAGTCTGTAGTTCTGTATGGAGTGAATACTGGGGTGACCCAAACTTTGCCGGCGTTAGTACAGAGTAAATACCTGTGAAGAACTAACCCATTTTCCTTAGAGTGACTTGGTGCAAAATTTTTACGGGCACTTTAAAGGATAAATGAAGAAACAGGCCTATCGCGCCATATTAAATTCTTCCTGAGAAAAACTTTAGTACATTTTTAGTGTGGCAAGCAACTTATTAACGTCAGTAACATTCCGACGGAGTTTGACAAGTGATGTGGTGACCGATTATAGTCCTATCCTGAAAGAACCCACCGACCTGACATTCCTTATTTCTAGAAACTAAGCTAGTGACACTGTGCTTGCTATTAACGTTCGTACCTGGACAATTTTATGTGACTTAAACTAAGGTGACCATATTTTCAAAACCCTAATCCGGGACAAAATAGTAGATTTGACCTATTTCAATGCAACAAATCGGGACAAAAGGGTAAAGAAAAGGTCAAAAGTCGGGACATGTCCCGGAAAAATCAAGTTGATGTCAATTTAAAATAATATACATTTTATATATACATTTGAATAACATTGAATAACATCCATTTTACTGTATAAGTTTAACTACTTAAACTAATAAGAGAGAAAAACATCAATAATCCTTACTTAAGGTGAAGCTGAGTTACTGTACTTTTCAGATGAGTGGATTTTTATCAATAGGTCCTTCTTTGCAAGCAGCATCTTAAAAAACTCGACTCATGTTTCCTCACAGTTCACTTTGTTTGTCAACATAGCTTTCAAAGTTTCAACACCTAGCCGTGTTTTATCACTTGCCCATCAGCTGTTCATCAAAGAAAACACTCTTTCAGTGGCAGAATTTGTTCCAGGTAGACAGAAAAAAACGCTGCCAACTTCAAAATATTTGAAAATGTCACATTATTGTTTTTGAAGTGGGACACCATTTCAATCCAACGTTGTGGTGGCAATGTTTTTTTGGCACTCCATTCACTAATTTTCTGAGAAATAACAAACTGCTTCATATATACATATTCGTCATAAATTTCAGTTTCTTTAAAGTGGGCTGAAGGTAATGTTTCAATCACTAGTTATGATGATATCTCAATATCTGCCCAAATTGGTATTCTGTTCAGCGTTACCCAGCTGTACGATTCTAGGTCTTGAAAATTTTTTGCAGCCCATTTATTCAAATAATTGAAAGCTGTTTCATAGAACGAAGAAATGCTAGCATGAAACTTTTTCACATCCTCCTTTGGAAGTCCTTCCATTTCCATCTTTTCAAGGATTAGCTTAACTCTTGATGGCAAGAAACAATCTTCCAGTTTGGACTTCAAAATAGTTTTCAACCTGTTGATGCTGTCAATGACTTCAAACACAGTGACCGTCTGTCCCTCTATTTTTTTGCACTGCTTCGTGGAATGGAGAGGCCTGACTGTGAACAAAAACAAGCCATGCATCAGATAGAGGATTTTCAAAGAATGTCTGTTTAAAAACTGGGCATCTGTCTTGAGATTGAAAATATGATTTTAGAGGCAGGAACATCTGAAGAACCCTTTCAACAGCAGGCAGCAGAGCAAGCCACCTAGTCTGAGCATAACCTAAGATCATCTGGAAGTCTGTTTCCACAAACTGGCAAAACTCATTGAGTCTTTCAACTCGTACTGTGTATGATTTGAAGAGTAGATAAATTTTAGCAATAATCAGCTTGACATCAACAGGCAGTACATCTGCAGCTGTTCGAACAGTGTTGTGGAAAATATGACCTGCACACCCAATTCCTATAAGACCATGTCCAAGGTTTTCTTGCAGTTTTTTGAAAACATTGTTCTGTCCTTTCTTTTCAGCACCTCCAAAATTGGAATTTGTGTTCTCTGCGCATAATCCAACTACTTTCCTGTCTAAACCATTTTCAGTTATGCAGTCATTAAGAAAACTACTTACAATATCAGATGTTTCACCTGGCAATGACTTTAACTCTAATATTTTAATTTTCACTCCATTACTGTGATCAAAGTATCTGACAAGCAAAGGAAAAATCTTGAATTCTTTATGGTTGGATGCATCTGTCAGTACAGAAATAAATGTAGACTTTTCTAGGTCACACCTTAACTCATTTAGAATATGGGGTGCCAAGACTTTTCGAATAATGGCTTCTGTTTTCGTACGTGCACATGCAAATTTTGGCTCTAAAGTAACCTGAAGTAATATTGATGTGCAATCCATAGACCTGAAAGTATGATTGTGTAGCACTGTATGGTATGCAAAGGCACCTTCTATAGCAGCTAATTGCTCTTCTTGGTCACCAATTTTATCAGCTCTGAAAAAAGTGGTTAACGACGAGCTTGATGCAGCTGTAACGACGGCTCTCTTATGTTTCTCACTGCTTATGTGGTCATGACTCCCTTTCGAAAATGATCCTCCAGGGAACAGTCGAAGGTAAACGGAGAAGAGGAAGGCAAAGAAAATACTGGGCTGATAACATCAAAGAATGGGCAGGACACGGTTTTTCCACACTTGTACGCATTGCTGAGGATAGAGAGCAGTGGAGGACCCTGTCTGCTGATGCTTCCACCATGGCACCCCTACGACCCATGACGGGTTACGGGTTGAGATGATGATGATGTGGTTCTTAATATCACCACGTCCACTACGGCTTATCGAAAATCCGGAGGCACATATATTGCATCGTACATTGAAGTTTGATGTACTCTTTTTAATAAACGGATATTCCTTTCGTAAATCTTCATTGAAACTGCATTTACGCTTTGGTACCATTTTCTTACAACAATAACAAAATATGCACAAATAATTCACCGTTTAAATTAAATAAACGTATACCGTACGCAAAATCTTGGTACTTTACCACTACCTAAAATTTCAAATAACTGCGAATATCACATTGGAACTACAAAACTAATTCGTGGTCCTGACAACCTCTTGTGCTGTTTCGGCGCCAGTTCACTAATAATTAAAAATTCCCTCAAGTCAGCCACGGAATAATAATTTTTGTTTTTTAATCTGTGAGATTTATGCCAAATTGGCAAATTCGTCCAAAACCGGGACAAATTGGCGTCCCGGATTAAATCGAAAAAAAGTCGGGACAAATTATCAAAAATGGTCGAAAACCGGGACTGTCCCGGAAAAACCGGGACGTCTGGTCACCTTACTTAAACAGACATTCGACAAATAAGCACCCCCAAGGAATCGTTCCCGAAAGCAGAGAATTCAACCCGTCTTTTTTGGAACTGGGGATTTCTTGGTCAAGGCTGCCATTGACGATTCTGTAGGTAACTGTCCTGAAAAATTGTATTTTCCAGAAGTGGCTACCAAAGCTGTGAGTATGAGCAAATGCACGCGATCACTACTGAATGAATAGAGTGAATGCAGGACTGAGTGATTTCTTAATTGTTGTAACTTCCTTTATGAAATTTATTGCTAACAATATTTACCCTTAGAAAAGCAGAGTATCAAGTCTGTCCATACCTTAAAAGGGGGAAAACCAAAGACTCAATCAAATGTATCTGTAACTCTTTGGGGTTATCACTTTCTTCTAACGGGACTGTGAGCTATATATCCAGGGGAAGGACCATACAAACGGGTCTATCACTATTGTAGCATTCCTTGATTTTTTTTCGACTAGTTGTATATGCTTTTGATGTAATTTTATGTGTTGTGGTGGAAGTTTATATTGATAATTAAACTGCCCCTTAAACTTAAACAGCGTGTTGGTCAGCTCGTTCTAGAATATCTATAATCATTTGTTATAGTTTCCCGACGTCTGTACGTATAACTGTCGTCTTGTATGTGCGTGCACGTGAGTGGTTAGAGATATATTCATATATATATATATATATATCTATATATATATTTATATATATATATATATATATATATATATATATATATATATATATATATATAGATATATATATATATATATATATATATATATATATATATATATATATATATATATATGTGTGTGTGTGTGTGTTAAGACTGTCTGACTCCTCTAAAGCTGTCGTAGAAGATAGGTGAGAGAGAGAGAAGATTTCTCGATCTCAGAGACAGCCTCTTGATCACATTCTACCATCTCACTCGTGGAAATCTATTGCTATTACTACTTCTCACTGTGACTATCACTTATTCTAATCTATTCAGAAGGGACCAACCCAAGTCTTAATTCCCCTATCAAAAATCTACGACAATAACACAAACAGTAAAGTTAGAGTTTCTTGGCATCATATATAACAAAAATAGTGAAGTAAGAGTTTTCTGGCATCATATATAACACACCAGAAAAGACAATGGTGAGGAAGTTATGGAAGGACCTTGACCTGATGGCACGTGGCAAGAGGCCGTGACATACTTGTATGTTTGCTGAAGACCTTCACTCCTTGTAGAGCTAAAGAGTATTCATAGATTTTTTTTTCTTCACCAAAATGGTTCCTCAGAAAATTTAATCTTAAAGGACGAGTCGGCGGATGGATAACCTGTCGGCCACAAGAGACTTAAGTAAATTTTGCGTTCCTACAGCCACCAACCGTAGGACATAGTATAACCGGGATTACTTCCTTCAATAAAAAGGAAATGACATGTAGTCAGAGACTTGCATTTTTAGGAAGCATAATTGCCGACCTCAATTCACTGATAATGATTAACTATTTGTAAGTGGTATCTGCTTCAAAGATGCCCCACAAATGTAGAACAGAGACAACGCATACGGCCGACACCAGTATCAGCACCACATAGCACTTCCATTAGATGCATACATGCAATACATGGTTTAGTGAGCATGATGGTTGGTTTGGTTTGGTTTGGTTTTAACCACCATCTTCATTGCACATGGACAACTCCATCGGTGCTCCAATCTTTGCACATGGACAACTCCATCAGTGCTCCAATCTTTGCACATGGACAACTCCATCAGTGCTCCAATCTTTGCACATGGACAACTCCATCAGTGCTCCAATCTTTGCACATGGACAACTCCATCAGTGCTCCAATCTTTGCACATGGACAACTCCATCAGTGCTCCAATCTTTGCACATGGACAACTCCATCAGTGCTCCAATCTTTTCACATGGACAACTCCATCAGTGCTCCAATCTTTGCACATGGACAACTCCATCAGTGCTCCAATCTTTGCACATGGACAACTCCATCAGTGCTCCAATCTTTGCACATGGACAACTCCATCAGTGCTCCGATCTTTGCACATGGACAACTCCATCAGTGCTCCAATCTTTGCACATGGACAACTCCATCAGTGCTCCAATCTTTGCACATGGACAACTCCATCAGTGCTCCAATCTCCACCCTTAGATCACACAAGCAGGATCTCAACATAGTGCACGAACTCCGTAGCACAAGCCAGGATCCCAATGTGTGTATACAGGAATCACACATTCTATATACATATTTTTGTGGTGGGTGGGTTTTCCTAATTTGTGTAAATTTTGCCTGGGCAGCGGCCGTATGGCTTACTCTTTACGATATCCAACTATCGAGGGATTTTTAACATGTGCAACTTGTACAAGGAACCTCCTATTTTTTCGCCCGTGTCCGAGAAAGCTAGCCATGAGATCAGGGGAATTACGACATCATAGGGAACCATGGGTTCTGAAAAAAACTTCTATTAAATATATTCCCTGTCATGGCGTATGCAAGTTGTGAGGCATGACCTATAATAGACAACAAAGTCAGTCTGAGTTACGTCATGTTGGCCAGAAGAAGTGTTTCCTTCTATATGAGGCATTGATCACCAGATCACGTGGGTTTGATTACTTCTCAAAGTATGACGGAATCCAATAAAAAGATATTATCAGCGCGTGGCAGAACCCACAGAAGTTACTATTTCACACGCAGGATTTTGGATGTGTTAATGTATTATTAAGAAGTATGCGTTAAGACACTTAGCTTCGGCGTATTGATCCATGATGTGTGACAACACTATTCAGTGGTTTATAGGCAGGATAGCAAAAGCTTCCATCAACTAGGTCCAGGCTTTGTTTATGAGGTGTGGTGTCCAGTTCAATTCCTCGCTGCCTTTTGCTTTACCTAACTCAACTTCAGGCACCCATGCAGAGCTGGGAAGACCATGCATGACGCTACCAGATTTTGATCCGGGTGACCATGAGGCGAAAGGAAAGAGCACCAACCGCTAGCCAATAGGACGATCGTATAAATTATTAAATAAATAAATTGAAGAAAATGGTGTCGTTATTAACTTTGTTGCAGACTCTTTCCTCTTTTACATTAACGTTGATACAACTGAAAACCTGATGATGATAAAGATACCAGTGATTTAAAAAAAATGACCAACCTCTTGTTTACATTGTGGTATCCCCTGTATTTTGGCTGACTCTTCCCCAGACAACCATGGGCGACTCCACACACTGACATTACATAATTGTTTCTGAAACGAGATTAGTGTTATATGAGATATTAAAAGGCAACTCCACACAATGAGACAACTCAACTCTTTCTGAAGTGAGATGAGTGTTATGTGAGATATCGGAAGTGATTTCACACAAACATTATTGAACTCCTGAAACGAGGCTAGTGTTTGTTATATGAGACATCAAGGGCGATCCCACACAATGACAGTAACCAACTCTTTCTGATATGAGACAAGTGTTATATGAGATATCACAAACGACCCCACACACTAACATTACTCAGTTCTCTCTGAAATGAGACGACATCGGAAGCGACCCCACACACTAACAATACTGAACTCCTTCTGAAACGAGGCTAGTGTTATATGAGGTATCAAGAGCTACCCCACACAATGATAATACTCGACTCTTTCTGACTCGAGACGAGTGTTACATGAGATATCAGAAGCGACCCCACACAACAACATTACTTACGTGCTTCTGAAACGAGGCTAGTGTTAAATGCCCCCGCACATTGATATAACAGAGCTCTTTCTAAAATGAGCCGAGTGCTATAAAAGACATCAAAACAGCCGGTTTGCTCTAGAAATTTGTTAACTAGACTATTCTACACCAGTGGTTCTCAACGTAAGCCATCTGACACCCCCCTCTCCCCCCCCCCCCCTTCCAGGGCCATACCATATTTCTAGAAGTCCACAGTAAGATGGTAAAGTACCATTCATCCAGCTAACAGGGGCTATGGGGGTGGGGGGGGGGGGGGGGGAACAGAGGTAAATACGCTCAGAAGAGTGCCATGAGCGAAAAAAAAAAAGGTTTGAGAACCGCTGATCTAGATCACAGTCTTTTATATTTGGACATGTGCTTGAACATAACCGACAGATTCTGTGTCTAGGTTGAACGGTGAGAGCGAGGCAAATTTAAAAAAAAATAATACAAAAACATGTGCCTTTGATCGATGTTTATCACCATTATACGTGCTTATTTTTACTATTACAAAAACTGGTACTCCGTACCGGCATCTGCAAAATGTTAAAGACTGGTTATTGTTAAGATTTTATACGCATAATTTTTATGCTCTTCATCTTAAAATTTCAGTTTTACTTTTTCGAGAAAATTCGACATCAGGCACCGTATAGATCCAGCCTGGGTCTCTGAGAAGATGAGATAGCGAATCGGCATATTTACTGCTCTCTCAAACATGTCGTAAAAGCGACTTAATATGAGGTTGTGTGTGTGTGTGTGTGTGTGGGTGGGGGGGGGGTGGCAACCTCATCATGACAACCAAATGGCTACAGAAACCACTGCTACAAGAGTCACGTGACTGCTTGGTGCAGGCTACCTCCTGGAAAGACCATCCTTCGTACAGTGCCCCAACTCTGGTTCATTCTTTGCATCTCAGCCTCCACAGTCCTCCGCCAAGTTGTTTTTGGTCGGCCTCTCTTTCGTTTTCCTTCAGGGGTCCATAGAAAAGCTGTTCTTGTGATGGCATCTGGGTCTCTTCTGAGGACATGGCCAACCCAGCCTGGTGGCCACTCTGTTGTAACCAAGGCTGTGGAGAAGATTCGGTCGTTTTTTAGTGGAATAGGAGTCGGTAACAAATGTCCGGACTTCTTACTCTGAATATTATGCCACATGACTAGTTAAAAAAATGTAGTCGGAGTCGGACTTCTAAAATCTCAGAAATTGTAGTCGAACATTTTTTGGGCCGACAACACAACCCTGGTTGTAACTGCCTATTCTCTTGATCTCGTACCTTTTAGTCTCATATTTAACCCTTTTTATGTCTGCCTCTCTTTTAAGGATATTAATATGAAAACTAGAAGGAAGTATCTCAGTGTTCGAATGAATGAATGAATGAATCAATCAATCTATAACTCACTCAATCAATCAATCAATAACTCAATCAATCACTCAATCAATTAATCAATATCTCACTCAATCAATCAACAACTCCCTCACTCACTCAATCAATCAATCAAGCACTCAATCAATCACTCATCTCTTTATTTGCTCCCTATGGAGTATAGGGGTCACAATTGCCAGATGGACCCTTGAGGAAGCCTGTGCCAAACCCCACTCTTGCATCGATGGTTAATGTAGCAAGTTGTTTGACATGATAAGGTTGCTAGCCCCATGCACAATTTCATATTAGTCGCCTATTACGACATGCATGAAGGACCAATAGTCCCATTCTCTCTGTGCCCCATCAGAGACCACAGGAAACTATGGTGCTCTATTGCCGACGATTATTGTTTCATTTACACGTGGATAAGGCCAACTTTTAAAATTGTCTTTAAAAAGAGTACAGTATTTTATGTTTTTAATGGCACAGGTGGTAATTTGTCTCTAGCTATAAAAATGGCTTTAAAAAAGAAGTTAGAACCCGGTACGGTTCACGAACATAATAAAAAATGACTGAAGATCAGCTATCTAGCTGATAAGAACTCGCAAGACTGACATACATGCTACCTTTCCTAAAACTATCTCAAATTTCTCACTGCCCTTGAAGTTGATATTTGTTGGTATATACTTCTTCTTCTTCGTTCGCCCTGAAAAGGACGGTGGTTGCGTTGTGTCTGTTTACGCCTAAGCTGTGATATCTGCACCTTTCGGTCGACACATCCGACTTCAGCACGGCATGTTTTAGGGACCGGGTTTGCCTTCCCATTGCGATCCGCACTCGCTCAGCCAGACTGCACTACTGCAGACTGTTTCCAGGACCACCACGTGGAGGTGGAGTGCGGTGTTACGTGCAGTCTTTGATATCTTACAATATTATACATTAGTATACTTGTTATGTTCGCAAATATTTTGTAAACAAAATAGTGCTTAAGGAAAAGTCATTATTGAGTTACTTCCCTTGAAAGTTGTGCTGTCTCTTCGATCGAACTCCGCGGATGAATCCATTTTACTGCGATTTATTCGTTGTTTGGGTAATAATAGATTGTTCTTGCTTCAGAATATCTATGGCCTGTATTTATGTGTATTGTTTGTCTGAGTAGGACGAGTCTGTCTTATATCTGTATATCTTTACATATCTAAGTCGAACTATATGTTCTGTTGTCTCTAGAGAGGTCAAAGGCTATTCGGCGGATGTGTCGCTAGAGTGTGGTGTGATTTGGCTTCGTCCTGATGGGGACTGTGTTTTTTCCTATGTCGGCTTGTCGCCGGAAAAAGTGATCTCAGTATTTGTGGGGAAAGTGATAGTAGTCTAGACCTATCGTGTATGCTTTACCCCAGTGTTTATTCGTATTGCCAAGGAATGGCAGAATCATATTTCTGATACCAAGGTAATCAAAGATACTCTTATGAACTCTCGTACGAAGCCACCATTTTCGATAGGTACGATTTGAATGTCTAAGAGAATATATTTCACTCGATGAAAACGACTTCGATTCCTAGCAGCACTATATCCTGTAGAATGCAGTCAATTGTTCATGATCAAATCTACAGAGCAATGAAATGTTTAATAAATGACTAACTTTAGGACAGATTCATTATCTGTATCCAAACGTGAGTGACAGCTCACGAGTGAAGCCATCTTGGAACCAAACATGTAGTGACTTTCAAGAAGAGAAAAGGGATGCCCGTATTATCGCTTGATTAGTCCAGAGATCACTGCTACACATGAGAACCCTTTATTAGCGGTTCAATATTATTATATGAAAAATATGTGCTGAACATTATGTTGGAGAATCGTCGCTAAACGAGCTTAGGTAGAAGCCATCTGAAATATTATTTATAAGCTGACGTGCTCAGTCAGTGAAGTCAGATGATATATATATATGTATGGGCGATACTGAGTGCTTGGCTACTGACAGTCCTTACGTCCAATTAAACTTTAGTAAAGGTACACAGTCGTTGGTGTCGATGACTTCCAGCCATACATGAGTGTGAGAAAAGAACATTTGTCAACACCACGAACCCTTATTAACATTCGCACATTATACACTCAATCCATGTCTACACACCACTGCGTAGGTCAAGTTGACATTCCATACACTACAGTGGAGCAGACAACACCATAGAGATCTTATCAACTGATGATGATGATGTCTGTCTTCCAAGAAAAAGAGACGTTATCAACTGGTGGACCAGCTTTCTGGGTTTGACCTCGCAGAAGTTAAGAAGTCAACTGATTACCGATACCAGACCGTTTCCTGTGGCTGATACGACACACTTGCAGTATTGGTTTGCTCTTTGTCAACACTTCGTCACGTGACCTGTCAAGTGAATGCAGTATGTAGGTCAGCGTTGTTGACATTTTTACATTAGACATTACAGAGTTTCACAGAACAGTTGGATCAATTCTTGTCAATATTAACAGGAAGACAGTATTTGTGAACTAAGAAGTCCTATTTTTATCGATGGATCTTCTTGTTTTCCATATATGAACTTTAATATTTAAGGCCAGAATGTTTAATTGAATAAAGTGGCAGTTTGTTTATTTTCATAAAAATAACTTTGCCATTACTGTAAAACTGAGCCTATTTTGCAACACATACTATCATACACATAATTTATATATATATTTATGTTTACATGTTATTTGTTTGTATAGTATGTTAGTTTCTATGTCAGCGGGTTGTGTTTAAGGTTGGGCGGAGTCCTCACAACAGAATATCCCACGTCATAGAGGGTCCGTTGTGGGCGTTTTCTATAGGTGCAATTTTCTTGATTGAAAATTTGCTTGCAACAACTGTTGCTTTTGTGTTAGCTGTGAAGTCTGTAATTATTGTTATTTTTGTAATATTTCTTTGTTCTTTAGTTTTGTTTTGAGTTGTTTGTAATTTGTTGGTCTACCCTTTTCTATCTTTCAGTTCTATTCACAATTTATATTCATATACTGTGACGTCATTTGTGTTGTTATTCTTTGCAGATTCAGTGATTATTTTCATTGATTTCCCTATTTGATTTATTTTGATTTCTGCAAACGTTCTTGTATTGTCAGTCCTATTTGTACTTTATGTATTCTGTTGGTTGACATATGTTTTATATAGGTATATTTCATAAGACACTATTGCCTGTGCACTGCACTTGGATTATGGTATAAACCAGTACCTGATTATTATTACTGTCATACAAGACCTTATTAAGGCTTGGGACCCACAGATATTGGGATAGTATACTGATTAATCAAGTCATTAAGAACTTGTGGTATTATTATTATTTCAGGTGATTAGTATTATTGTTAGACACCATGTCTACATTAGAATACTTCATTATACAAGGGAAAGCCCTTGATAAGACTGGTCAACAATTAGAACAATGGGCAGTTGCTCAATATGACAAAGCATTAGCTGCAGAAGAGAGAAGAGCTATGGCAGAAGAGAAAAGATTAGAAAGAGAAGCTGAGGCAGCTGCTGAACAAAAGAAATTGCAGATGCAGGTAGAGCAAAGGAGATTTGAAGCTGAACAAAAAAAATTAGAAAGAGAAGCTGCTGCTGAACAAAAAAGATTAGACAGTGAAGCTGAACAAAAAAGATTAGACAGGGAAGCTGAACAAAAAAGATTAGACAGAGAGGCTGAAGAAAAAAAAGCAATAAGAGAACATGAATTTGAGTTGGAGAAATTGAGATTGACAAGTATGAGTAATGTTAATCAGGCATCTAGTGGTAATGGTAAACCTTCTACTTACAAGGTTAAGGTTCCACCGTTCAATCAGTCCAGTGACGATATTACATTCTGGCTGGATAGATTTGAACGTTCTTGTCGCACATAATGTGGATAAATCACAATACGCTAATCAATTAGCAGAAAACTTGAAAGGTGAATCTTTGACTAGATTATGCCTTGTAGGAGAAGCAGATAAGGATAATTATGATGTCATTAGGGCGGCTTTGATAAAAAAATATCAGCTAAGTGAGGAAGGCTATCGCCTTTTATTTAAAACGATGGTACCTGAGACGGGTGTAGAATTCTCAGAATTCACTGCAAAGGCACGTCTCACAGCTGATCGTTGGATTGAGCTTTCCAAAACAGAAAAAACGTATGAAGGACTTATGGATTTGTTGCTCAGAGATAAGATTATGTCATGTGTGAACAAACCATTCCTTGAATTTATACATGAGCGTAAACCCAAATCTCTAAAGGAAATGGAAGAATATTGTTCCCAATATGTCACTGCACACCCCGACGTGACTTTTGGCAACGCTAAGATTAAGGAGAGTATGCCAGTTGCTTCAGCAACACCATACAATCCCAATTATTCACACAGATTTCAGGGACCTCAAAACAGATTTGATAAAAAAGGTAACCATAATAGTTATCAAAACCAAGGTAACCAATCATTTCAGGGTTCTTCTTCAAAGAACTGGAGACGAGCTGATAGCTCTCGACACAGGGGTGGTCATAATTATAGGAATTTCCGTAGAGGAAGTAATTATAGAAACTATCAGGGTTATCCGTCTTGGAGTCAACAAGATCATAATTACAGAGATACTCATTATAATGAATATGATAATGGTAACCAAGGGAACTATGACTCAAACCCAAATAGGGGTTACAATAGAGGTAACAATAACTACAGAGGTGATAATAACCGAGGTAGATCTCAAAACAAAAGACATAAACCACATTTTCAGGCAAACTCTGCACAACAAGAGTCCCATGAAGCCTATAAACAGAGTAAAGATAATAATGATGCTAGTAATATGGCATGTGCCGCTTTTGATTTTGGGAGAGCATCTCAGTGCCCCCAATGCAAAACGTTATTTGAGCCAACCACAGTGTCTACTTTAAGCTGTGGCCATCCTCTTCCTGCTCTTCCGGCATCAGTCGCGCATGATGGAAGAGGTTCTCTTGTCTTACATAAGGGTTTAGTGAATAACAATCCAGTCTCTGTGCTATTTGATTCTGGATGCACCACAATTGGTGTTAGGCAGTCACTCGTAGATCCTTCCCGTGCCACTGGACAAGGAGTCAAATGTGTAACATTTGGCGGCACATTAGAGAAATACTCTACTGCTATCATTAGGATTGCTACTCCTTTCTTTACAGGAGATGTACACGCATGTCTTCTCCCGAATCCGATCGCTGACCTCATCATCGGTCGCATTCATGGAGTCAGAGAATGCACTCCGCAACAAATTTCCGCGTGGGAAAGGCAAAACATGCAGCTTGCTAACGCTGTAGTCACTAGAGCTCAGGCTCTTAATATGCCTCAAACTTCATCTACTGAAGATAATGAAGTGCATAACCAAGATAATCCCTTGGTAATTTCTCGTGACTCGTTTATAAAACAGCAAGAA
Source organism: Oreohelix idahoensis (assembly GCA_024509875.1). Classification (NCBI taxonomy): domain Eukaryota; kingdom Metazoa; phylum Mollusca; class Gastropoda; order Stylommatophora; family Oreohelicidae; genus Oreohelix; species Oreohelix idahoensis. The sequence continues at coordinate 394,329 of JAMPIV010020557.1, forward strand.
GATGATCCCACTCTGAAGAAATTCTTCATTCTTGCAACTAAAGGTGATCCGAATAAAGACACAAGTCGTAAATCGTGGATTACAAAGAAGAATGGCGTACTTGTACGTATAGTTCAAGACTCCATTACGTCAAGTCATTCTCAAATCCTGGTTCCCAAGAATTTGAGAGTTAAAATTTTGCAGCACGCTCACGACTCTCAGTGTGCTGGACACATGGGTTTTTCCCGTACTAAGTCAAGAGTCCTTGCGGCTTTCTTTTGGCCATTGGTAAACAAGGACATACGGATTTATTGTCGATCTTGTAAAGTATGTCAGGAAGTTAAATCCAAAGGTCCACGGCATGCTGCACCCATTCAGGCGGCGGACATTCCTATTCGGCCGTTCCAAAAAATGGCCATAGACATTATTGGTCCATTTAAGATCAAGTCTGCCAGAGGACATCAGTTTATCTTGACGTGTGTTGATATGTGCACACGTTGGCCAGAGGCTATTCCTCTGAAGAGCATTACTACTGCTGATATTGCAGATGCTCTTTGGCTTATATTTTCTCGTCTGGGGTTCCCCGGAGAGATATTGTCAGACCATGGCACCCAACTAATATCAGATACCATGTCTCAAGTAATGTCTACTCTGCAGATAGATAGATCTTTAAGTAGTATCTACCATCCAATGTCTAATGGTATGGTCGAACGCCTTAATAGAACACTTAAAAACTTACTGGGGAAGATAACTGAGGATCATCCTCAAGACTGGGACAGAGTTTTACCTGCGGCCCTCTTCGCTTACAGAGAGGTACCCAATGAACATACGGGATTTTCTCCCTTTGAACTCGTCTTTGGTGCGCGTCCGCGTGGCCCTATGTCGTTGCTTCACGATCTCATTACATCTGACAATATTGACGATGACACAAAGTCATCCTACGAATATGTCATCGCGTTGAGACAAAAGATTATCGAAGCATGCAAATTAGCAACTTCTTCTGAATTTGCGAAACAGAAGGCAAGGCAATTTGCCAATAAGAAGAGATGCTTACGAAAACTTTGTCCTGGTGACAAAGCATTTGTATTACTACCTTGTAGGGAAAACAGATTACTTATTTCTTGGAAAGGTCCGTACGATATAATATCGAAATTTTCCGATGTCGACTATATTGTCGATATTGATGGGAAGCATAAAACCTTCCACATCAATATGCTTACTGAATTCCATGAACGTCCGGATTATTTGCAACCCATTTTCCAAGCAACGGACAATTTTCCAGTACAACATGGTCATTACTCATCACTGTCCGTGATACAGGATGAGGAAACAAGTTTTTCAGATGTAAATCTCCCCCTTCCAATGATCCCACTTCATTCTAGTGAATCATGGAAGAACGTTACTGTCTCTCCTGATTTGTCTCTAGGAGAACAGCGACAAGTTTCAACTATGTTGCAAACATTTCGGATGTACTCACTGACATCCCTGGACAAACGAATGTCATTCAACATGACATTGTTCTAACTGACCATACTCCTATTAGGATTAGACCTTATCCTATACCTATACATTTTCAAGCACAGGTCGAGAAAGAGTTGGATGAGATGATAGATTTGAAAATAATCGAACCATCCACCTCTGCATATTCTTCGCCGATGGTTATTGTGCGTAAAAAAGACAATAACATACGTCTTTGCGTTGACTATCGAAAATTGAATCAAGTAACGAAGTTCGATGCCGAACCTATGCCTTTACTGGAAGAGCTACTTACTCGACTCTCCAAATCTCATTTTTTCACTAAACTTGATTTGTCTAAAGGATATTGGCAAGTTCCTTTATCTGAACGCGCCAAACCTCTCACGGCTTTTTCAACACCTAGAGGTTTGTTCCAATGGAATTTTATGCCTTTCGGTCTTATGAACGCACCAGCTACATTCGTACGCATGATGCGCCGAATCCTATCTTATCGGTCAGATGTCATTGCATATCTAGACGACATCTGTCTTTTCAGCGATACTTGGGAAGATCACTATTCAGGGTTAGATGAATTGCTGTCTACTTTGCGCGAGCACAACCTGACAGCGAAACCCTCTAAAGCCTATATTGGTTTTAGCGAAATTTCTTTCCTAGGCCACCGAGTTGGTCATGGTTTCCTAAAGACAGAGGACCATAATACTAGTAAGATACTTAACATCTCGGTCCCTAAGACTAAAAAACAGGTGAGAAGTCTGTTAGGTCTTATTCAATTTTATGGCAGATTCATTCAGAATCTATCCTCTATCATGGCACCTCTTTCAACACTTCTAAAGAAAGGTTCGCCTAATGTGGTCCACTGGTCTCAGGAATGCCAATGCTCTCTGGATAAGATTAAAACATTGTTTTCAACACCACCTATTTTAGTGCTACCCACTAAAGATAAAACATTCGTTCTTCGTAGTGACGCTTCATCCACTGGGATTGGAGCGGCACTAATGCAAGAGTACTCTGGAACTCTGCATCCTGTAATGTATATTTCCAGAAAACTTAATGCGGCAGAAAGGAATTATTCGGTTTTAGACCGTGAGCTATTAGCTATGGTTTGGTCGATCCTCAAACTACAGAGATTCCTTCTGGGCGCACATTTCATAGTAGAAACCGACCAAAAAGCTCTTACTGCTATACAGAGTAAGAATTTGAAGAGCTCGAGGTCTACTCGATATGCAATTGCTCTTCAACCTTTTCATTTCTCTGTGCGAGCTATTCGTGGATCAGATAATGTGATGGCAGACATTCTGTCAAGATGCCCACATGATTCCACATAACTATTAGGGCTTAGACTTCTTGATATGTCTAGTTCTATAGTAGTTCCTTTTCTATATCATGATAGATACACATTTGTAATTTAATAATATAATGATTGTATCACTACATAGCGGTTCATTGATGTAAAAAAAATGTTCCATTTTTTTTTTCCCGGGAGGTGTGGTAAGACTGTTACGTGCAGTCTTTGATATCTTACAATATTATACATTAGTATACTTGTTATGTTCGCAAATATTTTGTAAACAAAATAGGGCTTAAGGAAAAGTCATTATTGAGTTACTTCCCTTGAAAGTTGTGCCGTCTCTTCGATCGAACGCCGCGGATGAATCCATTTTACTGCGATTTATTCGTTGTTTGGGTAATAATAGATTGTTCTTGCTTCAGAATATCTATGGCCTGTATTTATGTGTATTGTTTGTCTGAGTAGGACGAGTCTGTCTTATATCTGTATATCTTTACATATCTAAGTCGAACTATATGTTCTGTTGTCTCTAGAGAGGTCAAAGGCTATTCGGCGGATGTGTCGCTAGAGTGTGGTGTGATTTGGCTTCGTCCTGATGGGGACTGTGTTTTTTCCTATGTCGGCTTGTCGCCGGAAAAAGTGATCTCAGTATTTGTGGGGAAAGTGATAGTCGTCTAGACCTATCGTGTATGCTTTACCCCAGTGTTTATTCGTATTGCCAAGGAATGGCAGAATCATATTTCTGATACCAAGGTAATCAAAGATACTCTTATGAACTCTCGTACGAAGCCACCATTTTCGATAGGTACGATTTGAATGTCTAAGAGAATATATTTCACTCGATGAAAACGACTTCGATTCCTAGCAGCACTATATCCTGTAGAATGCAGTCAATTGTTCATGATCAAATCTACAGAGCAATGAAATGTTTAATAAATGACTAACTTTAGGACAGATTCATTATCTGTATCCAAACGTGAGTGACAGCTCACGAGTGAAGCCATCTTGGAACCAAACATGTAGTGACTTTCAAGAAGAGAAAAGGGATGCCCGTATTATCGCTTGATTAGTCCAGAGATCACTGCTACACATGAGAACCCTTTATTAGCGGTTCAATATTATTATATGAAAAATATGTGCTGAACATTATGTTGAAGAATCGTCGCTAAACGAGCTTAGGTAGAAGCCATCTGAAATATTATTTATAAGCTGACGTGCTCAGTCAGTGAAGTCAGATGATATATATATATGTATGGGCGATACTGAGTGCTTGGCTACTGACAGTCCTTTATACTATTATGCTGCATGAGTGCCCATGTAACATTGCAAGAACATTTATCCACTGTACCATGATGTATTATGCCAACCTGTGATTTGTCACTATCTGTGCTGTCGAGTGTGTACGTCCAATTAAACTTTAGTAAAGGTACACAGTCGTTGGTGTCGATGACTTCCAGCCATACATGAGTGTGAGAAAAGAACATTTGTCAACACCACGAACCCTTATTAACATTCGCACATTATACACTCAATCCATGTCTACACACCACTGCGTAGGTCAAGTTGACATTCCATACACTACAGTGGAGCAGACAACACCATAGAGATCTTATCAACTGATGATGATGATGTCTGTCTTCCAAGAAAAAGAGACGTTATCATGCGGTCTTGACCAGCTCTGGTTCGCTGGTCCTGATGCAAGCAGTACAGCTATGGGTCGCTGACTGCATTCACTATTGCTGCATCTTGGGGTCCCGGTATATCTTTGCCTACCTTACAACGCATGTTTGGGGAAACTCGAAACTCACAATGAAGACCAAAGCTGTGGTATATAATGCCTGAGTCACCAGTCCGCTTCTATATGGCAGCGAGACATGGACAAACTATGTTAAGCAATACCTTCCATCTATGATGTCTACGTCACATCCTTAGTATTTCGTTGAAGGTCAAAGGGACAAATGTCGAGGTGCTGTCACGTGCTGACCTTCAAGGCATGTATGCAGCGTTGCCACTCCTAGGTGGATTCATCTAGATCTAAGTTTTTTTTTTTTTTTGGCCCCGTCTAGGTGTCATTTTCCTTTATTAGTTGAAGAACGCCACCTACATCAACTTTCGGTTTTCGGTTTTTCTCCGAAAGTAGCCTAAAATAGCCCAAAGTAGCCTACAACAAAAATAATTTTAAAAAACCGCCTAAAGTAGCTCAAGTCGCCAAAAAGTGACCACAATTAAAAATCTAGGTGTTATTAAGGTACCATCAAGGTTTTTTTTTTCTTCAAAATTCAGGGTTGCAACCATGCATATATGCACTGCTTAGACCGCAGCCTACGCTGGCTTGGCCGTGTCCGCCGCATGGAAGATGGTCGTATACCCAAATATATTTTCTACGGACAGCTGGCAGATGGCAAAAGAAGAGCTGGACGACCGCAGCTGGGGGTTCAGAGATGTGTCCCACTGGTCATAAATCCAGCAAACTGGGAGGATGAAGCTGCCGATCTCACCAAGTGGCGATTCTCCCTACAGCTGCACCGCTACTTCACAACAAGCAGAAGGAAAAAGAACACGTCGAAAGAAACATCACGTAAAAAATAGCAGCAGGGGCGTATTCCCATAGTCAGTTATGCTTGAACGGGGTTACTACTTAGCTCTACAGGAACACCCAAGTAGAACAGCCCTAGCATTCGATGGTTTAGCCATGACTGTTGAATGGGAGAAGATCAGCTGCCACGGCAGGTATGGGAGGCTAAGAGCCAGGGATCCAGACCTCCATGCACAATCCAGAGTCCGCTGGGAGGACAACTTTAGACAATCTCTGAAGGACCGAAGGCTAGAATGGAACCAGGCCAGAGGAAGACAGCCGACAGGATAGTAGGGCGCTCTCTCTTCCAAACCTCTACACCTCACGGTAGAAGAAGAACGACTAAGTAAGTAAGCTACAGGAACAGTTAGAATTTATACCCTTCGTCATTTGGTGATGGAAACTAAGAACCTATAGATTTTCCCGGAGTGTAATGATATCGATTTTGATCAACAATAACATGAGCAATGTTATATACTTGGTAACTAATCACGTGATACTACTGTACAATAAAACACGAGAACACATATTGCCATAAGAAGATGGCAACGGAATAACATTAATCATTTTCCTAGGTTGCTCCCCACTAAGCACGAAACCACCACTGTAGCTGGTCCCCTTGCAAGAACCTTGCACCAAGCATTCACATGCGTTTCGTCACGTTTTGGCGGGCTCATTCACTCATCACCTGGCAGCAACCCAAGGATCATAGGCCTTCGACAAACTTATACCAAGTCTTCCTGTCCCGTGCCATCAGCTCAAAGTCTTCCCATGCCTTCATTATCCCTTTCTTGTATGTCTCCATTTCTCTTCTCCATATGGTCTTCCACTACCTCTCTTACCCTGGGGATTCCCGAACAAGGACAACCTTGTAATACTGTCAACAGGTTTCCTCAATGTGTGTCCTATCATCTTCAGCGCCTTTGTCTCATCTCTTGTTCCACTGGTAACTTATCTGGTTCTTGTTTTCAGCTCCCCTCACTTGCCATCTTTCATTCTTTGCTCCTTCTGCATGCAGCCAACCAGGTAAAAGCTGGAGTTAAGTCTGCGGCTCAAGTGATCCTCTCAAGCTTAGTGTACAATTAAAACAATAAATAAAGAAAGTCCAATGGCGGAAACTGCCGGAGCCTAGTAAAGTATTTATTTATTTAACAATGGTAGGTCCGGCTTTATAGGTGAAGTGATCAGTTCCCTTTTTCAATGTCTCTGTCTTCCCTAACCCATGAGCAGAGTCTGATATCCATTTACATCTGGGTATAGTGAAGTGTGACGCTATCAGGTTTCGATCGTGGAACCAGGTAACTTGGTCGCAAGAGGCACGCACTCTAACCGATTAGCTAATCGTGCGCTGAATTGCGCGATGCTGTGTTTACATTAAGACTAACAGAAAACATGTTGGTGCTGGATATCCCCGCTGAATTGATTACACGATGCTGTAGACTAGGGTGGCCAGACGTCCGGATTTGGCCGGATGTGTCCGGCCTTTTGCGACAAAACTGAGCGTCCGGCCGGATTTTTAAAAAATGTTGAAATATCCGGCTTTTATGTGATTGGCTAAATTACTTTTTCTGAGTACAGAAATTCTGTCAAAATTAAGAATTTTTGTCTTCGCAAAATCGACGGATCGCGCAAATTGCCAACAACATTACCGTACCGTAAGTTGTCATGTTGTTCAATAGTTTATAATAGATTACTATCATATTTTAACCCAGGTTAAACGCTGTTTAGGGTTATTGGCATTTGTTAAGGGAAAATGTAACAGACAAAACGGCATAAATAAGAACTTGGGGCTGGATTTAGTTAGTGCCCCTAGATCTATACATCAAGGGGCGCTAGGAGCTATAGCGCATTTAAAGTCAAAATAGGACAAAAATAAAAATGTGGATTAGTCCTTGTTCTGATAATTTATTTTCTCCTAAATCTAAATATATCTATTTAATTTGCCAGAGCATATACTAAGTAGGCGTATATTGATTTTGTAAATTGTATGTTCGTGAAGATATTGTTCTTTTCCTATGAAGAAAATCATTAATTTCTCAGAACCTTAGTTATGTTACTAATTTCCTAATAACTTGCGTATTTCTTGGTCTATCAACATGGTATTTGGCACAGATATCTTTCATTGAATAACAAAACTTTTGGCAAATCCGATTTCTGATATCATATCGAAATTGTGATATATTGTAAATAATATTGTAACATTTTGCATTTATGTTTTTTTACTCTTTTTAGATACGAACTTTAAAGTTATACATCTCAGGATCTTCTTAATTTACACAACTAGTGCCCTGTATATAGAGTATCGCTGGAAAAAGAACCTTAGATACAAATATGTGCTACTGTATTTGTAGCTAATTTTGAAAGTCGCGATTGGGTCCTTTTTCCAGCGATACGGGTTTGGCCGCCATTTTCGGGCAAACCTTAGTTGTCGTCACTCTCTACACAACCACTGCACACTTCTCACTCGTGTTTCTTCACAGAAAGTTTCGCACAAATACGCGCAACGGATATTCCCTATTATAATAATTTTATTCTTATATTTTGTACTAACGTTCGTCCTTTTTCATTCTATTTTCGACCATGGTGTATTCATTTTCTTTTTAAAATATATCTGATAAATGAGCATGCTCCAATTTCGTTAATTCATAACCCTCCACTCCCGAAGGAGCATAGGCCTTCAACAAACACATGCCAAGTCCTCCTTTTATTTTCTTTAATTGACTTGTCCATGTTTGTTGAAGTTTTTTGTGGTTTATATTTTTTACGGGATGGGGTAACCGGCCCCATGCCCAACCCTCCTTAATCGCTTTCTACGACATGCTTGGCAGGAAACAGTGTTACTATTCTTTGCTCCCCTTTCGGGCCCCGGTAACACACGTTAAGCTGCGATATAATTATGTTTTAATTTGTGCTAGTAAATGGCACTAGTCTTTTTCAATACCTATACAAATTCGCAGCGACAAGACAAATCAATCAGAAGCCAATAATACTACACTTTGATCTTAAACAAAAGGCCGAGAAGCGGTGTCTTTTTTCAGCTTTCTCGGACGTCTGCGGCAAATTATTAATACAACGTTCCGGGGCGTTCTCATCGAGTCCTAGCGACTTATCTTAGAAATCATGGCTTCCGAGTCTAGATCGAATCAGCACGCTAGCGAGAACAATGTTCGTGTTACCTTAGACTCAGTTCTAGAAGCTATTGTTTCGCTCCGTGAGGCCAGAGGCTCGTCTCTGACTTCTCTGAAGAAGTTCTTCGCCTCCAAAATGGCATCAACTGTTTCTACCCGAGAGCTGAGCCGCCCAATCAAGAAGGCACTGGACCGCGCCGTTCGTGAGGGGAAGATCAAGAAACGAGGTGCGAGATACACTCCAACCGCCGACGATGAAGACAAGGCTGGAAGTAAGAGACGTCGTCGGAAGTCGAAATCGGATGAGGAAGACGTCCTGCTTCTTCGGAAAAGGCGCCGACGACGACGAAGCAGCGGGCGCCGGACGAGGCGACGCTCCAGGAGGAGAAGCCGAGGGAGGAGAACCCGCAGAAGAAGCCGCAGGAGGGGAAGCCGTAGGAGGAGAAGCCGCAGGAGGGGAAGCCGCAGGAGGAGAAGCCGCAGGAGGAAGAGGAGTACAGGGAGGAAGAGAAACGGAGGACGCAGGCGCAGAAGATCTCGACGCAGGCGCTGAAGAGCGTTCGTCAAGCCATAACGCTCTACCTCTGATCTGAGTCAAATTCTCAGTTTTTCATCTTTTTTTTTTCTTAAGGTCCTTTTTAGGGCCATTCAAAACATCTACTTTCTAATAGGTTTTGGTTTTAGTAAATTTTGTGTTTTGTTTGTTTTGACTGACTGAAACGACTTTTATTCTTAAAATAAAACAAGAGTTTTATACAAACTAAGATGTCTTTAATTACTAAAATTTTCGGCTGACTAAATTTATAAATTTTGAATAAACTTTTAGACTATTCCTAAAATATAAATAAACTTGTAGACTTACTAAAATGACTTTAATTCCTAAAATAGAAATAAACTTGTAAACATCCTAAATAGAAATAGACTAAGACTTACTAAAACGACTTTTATTACCAAAATAGAAACATAATTTTTTGAGTTACTAAAGCGACTAATAAAACATACTATTTTAGACTTACAAAAACGACTTTAGTTCCTAAAATAGAAATATACTTTAAGACTTACTAAATAGACTTTTTATAACTTAAAAGAGAACTAGAAAAATTAGCTAACACGTCTTTAAAATGACTTTTATGTAAAATAACATTTAAAACAAAGAACTAATACTTTTTAACATAGAACATCTATAGAAACTTGCTAATAACTTTGAAATGTCTAGGTAAAATACCATCTAAAAGACAATATATATCAAATAGAAATACTTAAAAGAAATTTAGCTATACAAACTATCTTTACATTTATTGTTATATTTATATGCAAGCAATGCTGGTGCCAGACCATTTTGTGCCCTAGGTAAGGTATACATCAAGGGGCTCTAGATTTAGTCAATTATAACTTCGTTGTCTATTGCAAATTACAAATAATATTAACCTTAGTTCGTACTGCTTTTATATTTATTGCAATTAGTTTATTATGAAAAAATACACGAGTAGTTACTAGTATAGTAATGGGTTTGTTAAAATTAAAACCTCGTCTGTTGCATTTTACAAATAATTTTAACATCGAATGTACCATTGATTAGGGGCATTATATTATATTTATGTTACAGATACCCGCTCAAAATGCCAAAACGGAAGTGTGTGTTCACGGATGAATTGAAAAAAAAAAGTCAGTGATTTTCCAATGAGTATGAAGCAGAATGTCTTGTATGCAGAGGCGGCACATTTGCATCAGTAGCAAATAAAGATGCAGCTGATTTAAAAAAAAAAACATATAGAAACAGAAAATCACAAGAAAGCACTCGCATCTGAATGTTTGCAATAAAAACTGACATTTTAAAATAAAGAAATAAGCGAGGAAAGGTTTGAAGTTGCTGCGGCCGAGGGTGCTTTTGCTTTTCATACTGTAAAACATCACAACTCTTTCAGATCAATGGATTGTGCTCTAGTGTTACTCAAGAATGCTTTCCAAGATTCAGAAATTGCCAGCAAATTCTCATGTGCCAAAACCAAAAAAGCTGCTATTATCATTTCTGTGACTGCACAGCATTCTACTGAAGCAGCTTTGGGAGCACTGAAGGAAAGATTCCATTAAAGGCACTCTACTTGTGCAGTACAATATCAAAGAGCTTTCATGCTCTGATTTCTATGCATATTTAAAACGTAGCCCAACTTTGTTGAAGAAGATTTTATCATCAGAAAAATATAAGTAGGCACAAAATCAATGTGAATTTATTATCTTATTGTTTGAATTTTAAAAAAGTATGTTTCAGGGTCTTGTAGTTATTGAACAAAGGTGTCCTACTTTTCGTCCTACTTTTTAAAAATGCTGTCCTCCTTGTCCTCCTTTTTTGGACCAAAAAATGGCATTTGTCCTTCTTTTTGTATTAAACAATATGGCCACCCTACTGTAGACAAGAAGAAAAAAAAATTACCAATTATGAACCTTCAGTCACTCTGCTTATGATATACCTTTCTTCTAACAACAACCCCCCCACACACACACACATTTTCCATTCGTTGTTGCGGGATGACAGTCACCTCAGTAAGGTAAATTAATACAAATAAATCATGGCTGATTATGAGCAGTAAAAAAAATAACACATATAAAGGGGAATGTTGTAGGCATTCGTAATGAAAAAAAGTAGGAAACCAGACAGTCTGCACGTACCCAACTATGTATATTATATGTTGCTGTTCCCATGCCTTGGGGTTCCCTCTCTATTTATAGGTTGAGCATGTCTTCTTCTTCTTGGATTCCTAACCCGTGACTGACAAAGTAATCAGTGGCCATCACACCTAGTGGCGTCTTGAAAGGCAGCAACAATATGTTCCCATTTTGCTCGGTCGTTGGCTATCCTTCGTGCCGTGCCCCAACTCTAGTTCATGCTTTGTATCAAGCCTCTACTCTTATTCATTGTCCTGACATTCCTATTCTTGTTTCATGTTTTGCGATCAGGACGTCCGTTTTGGTGTCAGTGGCTTCCTTTCGGCTTTCACTACTGCAGTCATACGAGCTTCAGACTCGGGATGTCCAGCCTGCAGCAAAATTTAGTTCATTTGTTGCCGTTTCCGTAACTTGATTCCTTTTTTCATAGACAGGGGTGTCGGCCCTGTGCTAAAACCCCCAACCTGGCGGACCAGTGTGTCCGCTTTAGTCTGACCCCTACCCGCGCAGACCTGTCTAGCTTGATAGAATCTGCGAGGAGTAAAACTCCCGTTGGCATAGCTCTAGAGGTTGTCCGGGTACGCAAGCCGCCATACCGCTACAAGGTATAGACACCACTGATGGCAGCGGTTGAGCATGTAGGTAGGGGATATCCACCAAATGATCCAACCAGCGGCCACACATTAAAACACCCTAAACTACTTAGCTTTCAGTCTGCAAACTTACCGTGTCACCAACGGAAAGTTCAATCGTGAATCTGTATATTATTCCAGATACAACCTGTGGAGAGAGTTAATAGATGTTATTAATTGCTACATAGAAACCATTATGCCACAGAGCTGTGCTTTTTAACCAGGGGTGTGAGACCTACCTTCAGGGGATGCGAGACCTACCTTCAGTGTGTGCGAGACCTACCTTCACGGAGTGCGAGACCTACCTTCACGGAGTGCGAGACCTACCTTCAGGGAGTGTGAGACCTACCTTCAGGGAGTGCGAAACATTCCAGATATTTTAGAAGGCGAATCATCGTTAACATTATATAATACACAGAACTCAAATGTATTTGTACAAAATAGAACATTGACAACGTGAATTCAATACCGACTCTAAGTCACATTTCATAAATAACATTTTCCAAAAACATACTTATATCTTTTTTTCTAATTTTGTGTGTGCATATTTTGTGAGCTAGAAGATAATGGAGCGAGAAGATTCTTGAAATGATGCAAAGGGATGCGAGGCTTCTTAAGATGCTGTAAAGGGGTACGAAGCTTCTTACGACGCTGTAAAGGGGTGTGGGACCTCTAAAGGGATAAGAAACACTGCTATAGGGATAGAAATCTGCTTTGAATTTTGATGTAACGCATGAAATAATGCATACACTTATATTACGGTATTATGTGACTTCACAAGGCATTGTTGTTAAAGACATCAGTATTAGTAATAAAAACTAATAAAATAGAAGAAATTATTGCCACGGTTTGTCTGTTTAAAAAGAGTATGTTTGGAATTTTAACTGTGTGAGAAAATAGAATTTACAAATTAGTATGTCAGCAATCATTGCGTTGGGAAGAATATGGAAATAAAATTAAGTCAAATAAAGAAAAAAAAATCTTGAGCTTCAATGTCAAAGCAGTTATAATACTTGATATTTGATAACAACATGCAGCATACCTGGGACGTGGCGTAGACAACTCTTAAAGCCTCTCTAATTGTTGAGTCTCCCTGGCTTTGGAAGTATTCCTCAAGACCACTGATGGCGACCTTGACATTTGGATCTGTGAGATTCGTTTTATACGGTACTTGTCCGCCGGGCAAAAGCTGACAGTTTATGAATGGCAAAACTGTCGCCAGGAGTAGTAGAACCTGAAGCATCAAAAGTGGGTAGGTTAGCGTAAATTTGTGAGATTTTGTAACAATGTAACATAGGGAAGTTCACAAATTGGAACTGATGACAAGAACAAGACAAGCGGAAGAAGGACGAACGAACGAGCAAAATCACTTTAATTTCAAAGGGTTGAGATTTAGGCCGTTCGTTTCTCTCATCTTTTATGCTGAATTAATGTACTCTCACGTGCATTTTGCAGTAAAATAACAGCGTACTCACATTCACACTATCTAATTATAAATATGAAATAAAATATGTTGAAAAGTACAAAAATCATCATTAGAGCTGTTATGACTCTTTTTGCGCATCAGTTAGGATCTTACATTGACAACTTTGTGGTGCTGTCGTGTGGTGAGTACTGGGGCAACTACAACAGTAGTTTTTGCCAGGAATAGTCTATGAGATATAGATATAAGGTCTCTAGAAATTGGCTCGTTAAGAAATAATAAAGACCTATTCGAGATAGGGACAAGAAGACAGGAATGCGAATGCTTTCCACTAGACAGTGTTTTCTAATTAATTATGGAAAGAGTTCTGTTTCCCCACGACCTTAGCTTCTGCCCTTAGGTCCCGTAAAGAAAAAGCCCCCAACCTCATCTGAGTAGAGAAAGGTTCCTATAGGTGAATATGTAACACCGACAGCACGAGTGATACATTAACAAACTCTTGATAATGATCAACCGATCGTTGGGTTTATTAATGAAATATCCACACATATAGGGTTAGTAATGGTTAGAACGTGATGATGGTGAAAGACGATTCACACAAAACACACAGATGAGATAATAAAATTACAGTTAATTAAGTAATAGTTAATTAAGAATGAACTGGTGTAAAGTGAAATGATGATGTGATATGATACGTGTTACCAAAATGGTGAGTACTCTACACAGTCCCTGTGTCTCTAAATGCTTCTCCTAGATATGAGGATTCACATGTATGCATAAAATGTCCCAAGTTGTTATACGTTATGTCGAGTGGGGTATCTCTAAGCTGAGGACGTTCTGATGAATACTGTTGTCGTACGGAGAACGCTGACGAGATATCTATGTATATTCCTTCACTGTTTGAGTATATCTCTGTAGTGTTGATCAACAGTTAATAGTTGTCATATGAACAAAAGGTCTGTTGTCTAATCTCCCGACGGTACTGGTCAGACTGGATATCTTCACGAAATGTTAGTGATATGTAGACTCATAATCTTGCGTATGTAGTCGTGATTCATATACTTTCGAGTCTGCTTCATAAAATGCGCTTAAGAGTGTGTTGCACGTGGTATAAATCTGCGATTCCTCTTTTGAGCTCTTTTGCTTGACTTCAGATAATAATGATCTTTCGAGTGATTTGAATTTATGATGACTCTGTATTGAACTTGTGATAACGATGTATTGAACTTGTGAGCAAGCAGTATATGGTGACGAAAAATGCTGCGTGCACCATATGACTTGTGGGTGAGACAATATTCCTTCTTAATTGAGGAATGAAAGATGTCCTATGGCGAATTCTGCTAGCCAAATGTCCGTTTTTAATAACTTATTTCTGATTAGACGTCAGACACGTTGCGTGTAGACTCAGACTTCTGATGAACTGAAGACACACAAAAGTCTTCGTAAGTTTTCACATTTAACATCACTGGTTGACTTTCATTTAAACTGCTGCTCATTATTCATCTCTCTCTCTCTCTGAGTTCAATTCTAATGATGTTAAATATCTTGTGCATGAGAGTGTGTGCGCATGGGAGACTGTGATGATGATAAAGGTGAAATATGAACTATTAATAACCTCCTATCATCCTATCATCTTCTAGGAAAATTTTCTGATCTTATTAATCAGTTATGCCAAGAATTATTTGAAACTTTATCTTTCGCACATTTTAGCTGTGAGGTTAAAATAAATAAAAATTAAGAAAATGTATTAATAAGTATAAGATCTACTAACCTTCTTTTCCCTTCGCAAAATCCTTTAAGAACACAATTAATCACAGAACTGAATTATCATCCACTCTGAATAAACACGTGTATTAGGCTATGCGTTTTTGGGTTTAATCTCTTCCTCACAAGGAAAAAAACTGGACTTCTACACTCTAGTAGATTATGCGGTATTATATATTTCTGAAAGTCACCTGGCCAAGCTGGGCATCCAATATGGTAAACCAACGCTTGTCTGAACCGCGGTGAGACGTTTTCCCCTGGCCAATCTGGGCGTCCAATGTGGTGTCACAGAAATTACCGCATGCCCATGTTTGATTCGGATGACCATATGTGTTTTTACCTGATTTATCACGATGCAATGTGGGCTTCAAACGATAATATCGGGCATGTGGACTCAATCAAAGGATTTTATTTCCCCCGATGAAAGAGCAAATGTGGTTCTCTAGATACTGGTTGCGAGTAATCACAACGATGAAATAGCAAATATGGATCGCAAATGTTGCATGAAAGAGCAAATGTCGGAGAAAATACAATACGAAAGATGTAGGAAAAGATAGAGCAATAAGGCCTTTGCGCTCGTTTATCACAGGTGCACATAAAGAGTCCGATGTGATTGTGTAATTGCGCGGTTACAATATGATGTACTAGCGATAACCCGTCAAAATTTCAAAGGTTTTTAATTATAGTGTATTGTTTCTGTTACATGTATTACAGACGGTACTATTACTACTGTGGTCATTTCATTGCAGGCGACCGTCATTAGATATTTGTAGTGAAAAATTATTTGGATGAATTAAATATGAAGACATTGGAGTAACCTTCCTAAATGACGTGTGGAGCAGTGATAATGATCTAATGGACCGGAAATTGACTAAATAACTAACATTTCTCTTATGATAACGTCTCGTAATTGTTCGTGCATCTTTTAAAATCTTGACTTTCCATAATCAAACTGTTCATTCACACCGTCATTTGCGCACTTTTATATTTTCGGGAGAGTACATATAAGAGAAACAATACAATTATTGTCTAGCTTTCAACCACAGTTGCACCCCTTAGCTGTGATTTAAAGTTAATGTACTCTCTCGAAAACAGAAAAGTGCGCAAATGACGGTGTGCATGATGTGACCGACCGACGTACTTACGGCAGGAATTACGGTATTGGATGAGGGTTGAGGGGGAGCAACAAGGGGATTCTGGAAATGTGTGGCTGTGTCGAAGTGTATTTTGAAGAGTGAAAGATCCTAATTCGGTGTGGATTTACAAATTAGCGATCGCGATATGATCGCGGCTAAGATTGTCTAGCGGATGTTAATTGATTGTGTCTATTCGACGTGATCGTATATTGAACAGTAATTGCCGAGAATGTATTTATCGTAAATAATATGGAAATATGTCATAGACATACATAGCACATTGTTGGATTAACCAATGTTTGAATGGATCACAGCAATGTAATTATTTAGGATCGAGCTGTTATAGATTCACAAGGTGGAAGCTAATAAATGTTACGTCTGTATATCAAACGGACTCGGGTTTTTAATTGAATTCTACTTGGTCGAGATTATTGAACGTTACTTTATGAACTGTTTCACTCAGTCATTAATTGTGGCACCACATACACACACAAGGATCGTAACAAGAACCTACAATCGATATTATTTATGTACCTGGAAACTAACAGATGGAGGGGAGGAGGGGGGTGAGGGGGGCATGTAATCAGCACTCACAAAGTATCCGAAAAGTCTACGCCTGTATAAACAGGGACTGAGGGTGTTGTTTAGATCATGTGGAAGACTGTTTCAAAGATGAGCAGATAAGCTTTTCTTGAATAAGCCAAACCTAGACTTGGGACCAGAGATGAGAAGAGGAGATGGATAGGACACACACTGAAGACACCTGCTAATTGTATAACGAGGCAGTCCTTGTTCTAGAATTTCCAGGGTAAGAGAGGCAGAAGACAGACCAAAGAACATATGGAGAAGAGAACTGGAGACAGATATGAAGGGGATGAGGGAGACACGGGGATACCTTGGGCTGATGGCAGGTGACAGGAAGACTTGGTATGAATTTGTTGAAGGCCTTTGCATCTTGGGGAGCAGAAATGTCATGAATGAATGAATGAATGAATGAAAACACAGGGAGGCACTGAATAGTTCCCGAGGTTCCCAGAAGAGACATAGAACGAATACGGGCTACCACACCCTCAGTTAGGCCATTCAAGGCGACTTGTATGAGGCTAGACTTTGGGCTAGCAACCTCATCATGTTAAACTAACTGCCAAAGAAACCATTGTTATATAAGTATATGAATTTACAAGGCAGTCCTTGTTCTGGAATCCACAGGGAAAGAGAGGCAGAGGAAGACCAAAAAACACACGGAGAAGTGAACTGGAAACAGAGGTGAAAATGATGAGGAAAACATGGAAAGAACTTGAGCGGATGGCACAGGACAGGAAGACTTGGCATGTGTTTGTTGAAGGCCTATGCTCCTTGGGGAACTGAAGGGTATTGAATTGATTGATGAGTATATGAATAGTTGGTGCAGGCTTTCTACAAGGGGACCAGCTGCAGTGGTGACAAAGTAGTGATGATAGTGATAACTTAGGAAGTGACAAGGAAAATGATGCTGGTGGTGGTGATGATGATGATGATGATGACTATCAATAGTCATGTTAGCAGAAATAGGCGCATAGATTAAATGTTGATGATATGCTCAACCTGTATTACAATTTTGTTATATGAATATATCTCTCTCTCTTTCTCTCTCTCTCTCTCTCTCTCTCTCTCTCTCTCTCTCTCTCTCTGATTGGAAACAATAAATGTATGCTGTTACACTACCTTAATAATGAAACATACCTTTAATTTAATGTCTAAAGTAACATGTGGAAATGAATGGGCACAGTACGCAAGATGATTGAGTGAGAGAGAGAGAGAGAGAGAGAGAGAGAGAGAGAGAGAGAGAGAGAGAGAGAGGAAGGGCAGAATGTTAGACGGGCTTGCGTTCCCAATTCTTAACCCTTTGAAAATAAAGTCCGTTCGTTTGTTCGTTCTCTCTGTCTGTCTGTCCGTCTGTGACAGAATGGGGCGACCCCTCTCGATCTCTGTTTCACTCCGGCAGTAATCGGTGCATTTGTGGTACTGATTTTATTGCGTGATTTCAATTGTCGCACTTTCTGTCTTTCTTTCTATACTATGTAGCAGATAGTTTATATTTTCAAGTATGCTTTCAATACTTTCAGTACATTGTGTCTTGTCTGTTATCTGACACTCCTTGTGGATGATAAACACCTCACATTTGCAAGGAGAGGTAGAGATAATATTACGGGAGGCAGGCTGGTAAAATTCCTTTGTACCAAGCTTGGCCGCTACGGATTAACCCGTACATCGCCCAGCACTATCTGACTAATCACCGATGAGACGGGTGCGCACATCACCAAAGCTTGGAATACGGGGAGACAACTGATGGACAGACACAAATAAGAGATTACTTTCTGATAAAGTAATGAATTGTTACTTTTGATACACGTTGTCATATGAGGTTAACGACATGTTCGCGAGTCTGCACGAAAGGCATCTTATGTCTTATTGCCATATATGGTAATACGTGACCTTTTGCTTTACGCACCTTATTTCACGTGGAATATTTTGAAAGTACGACACCCTAACCCGCCTGTTTGGAAATGATTGGAGCATTTATTTAACTCCATAACAAACAGATGCGTGGGAGACTGGGAATATAACCTGACACGTTTCAGTGTTATTCCACTGTGAAGATCGCTTGCCAAGATACCAGACCTTGCTAGAGTGAAGCCTAGAATTCAGAATTCCTTCTTAACATACCGGACATCTTTTATTGGAGAATTTTGGACTGACTTTCATAGCCCAGAAAATCTCTTTCATATTAAATAAGGAAACCGGGACTGAGGAGTTAACTTCGATTTAATCATTTTAAAGTTATGCATGTTTGTCTCAGTCAATTTACAAAACACACACTCTAAACGGAGCTATACCAGAATAATAAGAATTCACTGTTAATCAGGGGTGGGGGCCCGAACGAGCTAAAATTAATAAGTGCTTAATTCCTTCACAAAAGTTTTCGGCAGATTCTAGAATTAACGTGCTCAGCCAAAGCAGCATTGTTTTCGCTTATCTGAATATCTCGTGAATACTCCCTATGTAATAGAAGTGTCATTACCCTTCTATCTCAATCTCTGCCAAGAGTAATCTTGTGCGAAGGTAGATACCTTTAAAGCCCATATCAGATATTTTGAGTTTTGGCCACTGTTGGACAACTACTGCAAAGCAGGGGAGGCAATACCATCACACTGTTTGTCTGTCTGTCTCTATCTCTCTCTCTCTCCACTTATTTTTGTGTGTAAAAGTAAAAGGTAGATCGCATAGCTGATGCTGCCATAGGGATTGAAATGTTAGAGACTTCACTATACTACAACCAGCTTTATGAGGGGTGCCAGTTCATCATCTCGCATTATCTTTTGCCTTCCTTAAGAGCAGTCAGGTACTCATACATAGCTAGGCAGACAGTAGCGTGATGGTACCAGGTTTCGAAAATGGAACCCCGTATCTTTTCTTCCATAAGCAAGTACTCTAACTACTCTGCTAATTTTCTTGTAAAAGGTATCACACACTCTGTTTATATATGAGCGTCCGATTGGCAGAGGTGTTAGTGCTCTGGCCTCTCGCGGCAAAGAAGTCGGGTTCAAAACAGGGAAGACAAAGGCAGTGAGGGGGGATTTGGTCAACCCACCTCATAAGGCTGGACGTGGTATAGTGAAGTCTCTAACACTTCATTCCCCTGCTGCAGTATCTGTTATGGGACTAACTTTACCATTTCACTTACATACAAACATATATACATATATGCATACACATACATACATACACATTCATATCAGAATCTTAATTCTCCAGAAAATACCTCGTACATTGATATGTACTGACATAATATAATAAAATACAACATGGCATATAGGAGAATCATTAGAATCTACATAAAGTAAATTTACATAAATTCATACAGCGTTAATGAGGGCTGTTACCACATACATACATACATAGGTACGTATGTATGTGGAAGCATCCGTTAGTATCTTCTTTTTTTTTCTGTTTATCGCGCACTGACGCAAGCCATCATTGTTGATACATACAACTTATGTTGTTTTTCTTTCTTGTATATTATGTTCCATATTTTTACATCAGCAGTCCCATTATAATTTAATACAGTAATGATAATAGTCACATTATTACCACAAGAATATGTTGTAATGGTCAGAAATGTATTGTAAACATATGTGACCCTATTTGATAGAACTAATATCTTCTTCTTCACATACTTTCAGACTGGGGGTCGGAGTGGAACAGAGGTATGGCGTCCGTTTCAAATTCTAAAGGTACCGGGATCGGTTCTCAGTATAGGGAATATATTTGATGAACATTTGTTTCAGAACCAGTGTGTCATAATGATGTCCTATTCCCCCCTCCCCCCCTCCCACCTTTTCTGATCTCCAGGGGAGTGAGATTGGATGCCTAGCCTTCTCGGAAAAGGGCGAAAAAAGGAGGTCCCGCGTGCAAGGTGGACACGTTAAAATTCTCTCAGCAGTTGGAAATAATAAAGAGTAGGCCATACGGCCCCTGCCCTGACAAAATTTACAAAATTAGGAAAACCTTCCGGCACAAAAATATTTCAGAATATATGATTCATATATATGTCATAAAATTAACCGTGATACAACGTTAAAATATCTCCAAAGATAAAATGTAGGGATAAAAACTAATGCGTAAGCTACTAGAATACATGATCGCCCACGCTGCGGGTCACCAATCGCCATGGAAATTAAATTGTTAGACGTGAAGGCAAAACTTTTACCCTTGGAGCGGGATGAGAACGGAGATCAGAGGAAAAAATTTGACTGAACACGTGCTTGAAACTAGCAAGGCTAACAAGACACAATTGGTGGGGCAAGGAAAAAAATTCACGTCCCCAAGTTGACACAAGGTAAAGAAATCGACAAAAGGGACCTTAGCTATTATACGCCACAGTCATTTCTTGGACGCTTTTGCGATAACTTAGTCCGTTTATTTGAATGCAGTGATGAACGCATTACAGAAGATTCTAGAAAATATTTGAAAAGTAACTTTTTCTTAATAATAATGTTAGGAATATAAAACCTAGCTGGCCGGATGGCCCATCTTGAGCAGTGAAATAATATGCTTTCATTTATACAGACGGACAGAT
The DNA here is from genome assembly GCA_024509875.1 of Oreohelix idahoensis. Classification (NCBI taxonomy): domain Eukaryota; kingdom Metazoa; phylum Mollusca; class Gastropoda; order Stylommatophora; family Oreohelicidae; genus Oreohelix; species Oreohelix idahoensis. The sequence goes on from JAMPIV010020557.1 coordinate 415,513, forward strand.
AATAAGAAAGATATTGACAAAATACTGTGTTGTTCATATCAGCGAGCGACTGCATTGAAACAAAAAATGTCCCTAATTTTCAAAAACTGCAGCCTTGAGACTCAAAGCGCTAAAATCTAGTTGGTATGAAAGAGAGGGGATGGGCTGGAGAATTGTGGCTAAAAATAACTTTAAAGGCAAAATTGTGTAGGGGAAGGCAGAGTTGGTTCAAAAAACAAGTGTGTTTTTTGTGTGAAACGCAAGTAGAGACGGACGGACCAACAGACAATAATGCATACTTGACTGAGGTATGACTGAAATGACTTTTTGGTAGGAGGTTTGAATTTGAAAAGAAAAAGGCGGTGATTGGCCATAGATGAATATATTATCGGCGCTCAGACGCGCATTTTTGCCATTCGTCATAAGTTGTCCTAGTAGACACAGTAAATAATATAGTGGTGTATTCCCAGAAGCAAATTGAAATCTTTAGAGGGACGCCATACTAAAGCCAGCAGCTCAGCTGAGTTTTGCTAGCAGTTAACTGTGTTCTATATTCATAATTCTGGTAAGACTGAAAGTATTTCTTTGTAGATTTTAATATTTGTTTAATGTTTTGAGTGATTTGATACTGCCATATCATAATCTATCCCTTACAACAAGTAAGGATTCGCTCTAGACCCCCCGCCCCAGTTCAGGGTCTAGAGATAAATAAAATACATAAACTCCAGCAAGGATTATGAAGGACGGATCAAGTGTTGAGATCAGTGGAACATATCACCTATTCTATTCTATGGCAGGAAACTAATGAACATAATTCAGAATATGTAATCTGGGGGAACTTATCCTATGTGAAACCAACTTGGTAAGATGTCTTGTATGGTCAAAGAGATCTGACCCGTCTATGTGGTGTTGTTGTGTGTCGTGTTGTGTCCAGAAATGGTTTAGAGGATGGAATTCTGACACATGACCAATACTTTATTGCAGAGCTGTGAGTTTTTATTTGGCACCAATGTGGTGTCAAATGATGAGTTAACTAATACAAGAGTGGACCCGTGCAGTTTATATTTTGGCAGAGCAGCCTGATATTGCCCCCAAGCACGGAGAGGTGGGGCCACCAGATTTCAGCACCAGAGCTACACATTCAAGCTACGTGAGCGTCTGGTCTGCTGAGAATTCACCAACTCAACTTATTTTCTAACACACCCATAAAATTTCCATCAAATAACGGGACAATGTGTAGTCGCCATAGACAGGGAGTGATGAGGCCACCCCAACAGCACATCCATTAAGTGTTCTCCCAATTAGATTACAACTATAAACAGTAGTACTATTAACTAGTCTAGTAAAATACATATGTACACACCTTTCATTTATTATGTCATATTCATGCATTTCTTTCATAATTGCAAAACCTTTCATATGTTCTGACCAACATAAAACCTTGGTTCAGAACAAATAAATTTAAAGAAAATTACTATCCAAATTTTACACATCTCGAGTTAGTTCAGTGTGTTTTAACATTTTATTACTATTATTAGACTTGTTAAATATCTGTGTGTGTGTATGTAAACCACCACAACACATTACATATCAGTACCCTAGAATTTTAACGTAGCCACATTCATGAGTAAAAAAAGATAGGTGTGAGGTCGTAGTGGTAGCAAGAAGGGCCTTCTGAAAATTCACAGCTACTTTTATCTCAGGAGCCTTCACAGCTGACCTCATGCATCACACTAAGTAATATCTCAATCAGACAATACCATCAAATCCACTACAATATACACACACTGTGCTGAGATACTCCTAAGGGAGGAGATCTGAGCACTAATGGAGTTGTCCGTGTGCAACGAAGATGGTCCTTAAAATCAAAAATCAAAAATCAAAAAGCACTTTCAGACGTCAATTTTTGAATATGTTCAAAGAAAGCAGTGATCAGCTTGAGGTTGTTGGTATTTCTATAGAGCAGCGTTTCTCAACATTTTTTGTGACATGGACCCCTTTGATTGTCCGATAATGTCTATGGACCCTGTCTTGGAAAAAAAGTCTACTTAAAAACATAATTTAAAATTTTATATTTCAAATGTTATATTATGTACGCGGAACCCCTGGACCCCATTCACGGACCCCCAAGTGTTCCATGAACCACAGATTAAGAAACTGTACCGTAGAGGTTGTCCAGTAATACTTCTGGTGATGGCCATAGGTGCTGTCTGTGTTTCTAATATGGTGGACATCTATGCAGCAGATGTTCAGCAGTCATTTTATCGGTGCCACAGTTAGATTCATCAGTAGTTTCTACCTTTAGTTTGTTGAAAAGATGGTATCTCATTCTGTTGTGACCTATTGTCGTGAGAAATTCTAAATCCACATATCTAAATTAAAAAGTAAATGTAAAGCCTAACGAATTAATTCAATAAAAGGAAAGAAGAATGGTAAAAGAATAGTGCGGTCACAATAGCGTACGCCTGTATTATAGAACGTCATGCTAGTTAAACAAGAAAAAACCCCTTTTTCTACTTCGTCTGCATAAGTGTAGCGCTTTCACGTTTACTAGTAAAGCCTACTGCATCAAATACATGCGTTTCTAAAAAGAAAACTGGTACTGTGTTTCTTAGAAAACCTTGAGATAGACACACTGCGTAATGACCTAGATATAATATTCCATTAATGTCATTTTATGCACTACGTAAACGAAAAGACAGACGGGCTTAGAAGAGAGAGAGAGAGAGAGAGAGAGAGAGAGAGAGAGAGAGAGAGAGAGAGAGAGAGAGAGAGATGTACGGAGGAACGCAGGCAATACTACCACCGTCTCGCGATATAAAATTAATGCCACCCCACGCGAAAGGCATGTAGGCTTGCTTTTTTTCAAATAAACAGTAATAAAAAACACTACCAATACGAGGTAAGGTTTTAAAAAACATGGTTAATGCTTATTAGGAAACATGACACAATAGTGTTTTACGTCTGAAATCCTGACATTAGCCTGACAGTACAGAAGACTCCCCATCGTATAGAAGTGAACGGGTGGTAGAAGAAAATACATATTTTGAACGCAGCCACTTAGCTCCATTAAACTTATATATTTGGGTGCCTTAGGACTTGCTGACAAAGAATATGTTAGGTGTTAAGCAAATAGTCTAATAATTAACAAATTATAGCCAAAATGCTATAGTGGTGTTGTCTGACAACACAGGATCATATTTGCTCATAATGGCGTGTTTGGACACTGCTTTAGAGGAAATGAGGCCACCACGTTAGATCCGATTTGATTGGCTAGAATAATATGTAAGGCGAAACATGATTAGTCGACTGCAAATACTATTTTGGTTGTTAACGGAAACGATAGGAAGGGTACATTTTTTCAAATGCTTTTGTAAACATGGTCTCATTGGCTAGACCATTTAATATAGTCAATTAGGAGCGTCAGTTCAGTGCCACTTTTTGAAATAACTTTTGTAGAAGCAAGTGCGTTGTGAACCAGTTCATATTTTTCTAATAAAAGCCTGGGACAGAGGCAGATCGGAATTGTGCCATAACTCATCGCCAGTCAACGTACTTGTTTAATATTTCCTTGAATTGTGGTAAGCTAGACATATTTGATATCTTTTTGATGAAAATTGAATGTGAATTGATAAATTTATGTCTGTATGTGTGTGGTTCAGTAACAAACCTGAGGCAAAGCCTAGATATTGCTCCACCATGAACAAAACTTGTCGGAGAGGAGTATAACTGCATGGGATTGCCAAATAGTACTATGACACCTATCTTATTGAATAGAAGTAATTAATGCTGGAATTGCAGAGGCGTTGTAACCATTGGGGAGAGGAATACTGGTGTATACTGTTACATGAGAAGCTAGCAGTTGGCCTACCGCGCTGAACTCGGTGTTTGTTATGTATTGTGCTTCGGTGTGGAAATAGATTATAAATTAGTTCTGAAGTAGGAGGTACAACCTTCTTGTTTCAGGGACCGTGGTACTAAAATATTAAAGCAGCACCTGGTCTGAGTTTTGCTGAATCCAGAGGCTGATAGCATACTCCTTGGTCAAGATATCGACCAGTGTTGTTTCTCAAGAAAACGGTGAAGCAAGCGAGCAGTGGAGACTGTTTCCTGCCGCCCACACAGAAGTTAAGATTTCGTTGGCCAGAGCAGCTCAATCTTGTGTATACCCCCCTCTAAAATTGACAGTACCTTAAATCAAGAGAGACAGTTATTTGTTTCAAATAAAAGAAACTGTGAACCTTTCCAATATTATTTCCACCAGAAACAAACACTTGATGTCATGATGACAAACAATAACCTAGCTTGAAAAGCCAGTATTACCTGATAGTACTACATCACTACTTACACACATATTGTAATAATAATATATGTCAATACAAAGATCCTATCTATAAATTGTGTACATACAACTTGTGATTACATTTGATTGTGATTCTTGGTTCACTTTGTAGTTGAATCAGGATATCTATTATTGAAAGGAATTAATACATATTTTAAAAGTTGACACTTGACTTATTAAGATAGTCTTATAGAGTGTTCTACGTATGTGAGTGTCACAGTGTTGTAAAGTATTGTGGATTAAATTAAATTGTTTATCTGTCTGTTGGTTGTTGTGAACAAACACTTCATCACTATCATAACCCTAGACATTCAACGTAGTCATCACAATATTCCAGAATAAGACTGACTGAGGTCTAAATGTGGTAGCAAAGTAAGGTCATCTGTAACACACCACACTTATTAGATACAGATACCTTCACAGCTGATCTCAGTCAGTACACTAAGTCCCCTATAAATATTTATATCATCCCACTTTACCACACCTATGCTGAGTCTGAATATTACTGTTTGTTCTCTTTTGCTGAGCTGGTAATATGCACCATTTACGTCGTGGTCCAGAATTTTGCTTCCGCTTGTTCCTGTGTCTGCTTATGATAAAACTACTGACCTGTTCATGAGTTATACTAGTATCAAACTGAGGTTGCTTTTCACACTCATTTGCTAGTCTGTCACCCACTTCATTGCTAAAATTTTTGCAATGTGAGTAGCACTAATAGGACGAGTGAATAAATGTATTTGCGTCTTGGGTACTGTCACGTAGGTTTTGATCATTAAATTGCCTATAGCGTCTTCCTATTCTTTCACCCGAATTCTGTAATTTTGTTATCTCTCTTTATTTCATTTTTCCTGTATATTTTGCATCCATTCGTTTGCGAAATATATTTTGCATACTATTCCTTAACTTTACCTGTTTCGCTTCTCAAAACTGAGAATCGCACTAGCATTCTATTACATAGATGTCAGTAGACGAAAGGTGTGATTATGTTTCATACCCAGACTAAAGAGCAGACTTTTGGTCTACCATTTTCACCCGACACTAGCGTAAGGTGTCAAACACGGCATCCTCACAGTGCAGGAACGAGACAGCTGTCTGCTGTTCCCCCTGGGACAGTGTTTTCTTCGGCTGAGTTCTGGGCCTGTAGTGTGATAATTCGCTCCACCGGACATGGCAGGTAGACGGAGTGTCTGCATTTTTCAGTAAACCGCGAGCGTTTCGTCGAAATAGCTCCGGCGAAGGGTGAAAATCGCCCATGCACTGCAGACGGTTGTCTGAGATTTGCAACTGACACGCGCTTTTCCCGGTCAGTTTGTTAACGCAGGTGCGAAATCGCACTGGTGGCAGTTACGACACGCCTCTAAGTTAAACGTAGCTGTTATGAGAAGGGGGAGAGATCGGGGCGGGGGAAATAGTTCATCCTTTGTCTGGTTTAAAATATTAACCCACGCTTGAAACTTTATTTCATTTCACTCAGTAACTTTACAGTTAGACTAGAACAACCTTCGTTCGATTTCTAAATAATCTCTGTTAATAGAGATGGCCTTTAGTTTGGTCGAAGTGGTTTAAGTTCTTAGATCTTCTGTGTTTGAGGTAAATATTATATATAATAGATCTCTAGTATTTTGTGAAGTGATTAAGTGTTAAATCGCCGATTTCATTTTAAACTAGTTCTGTGTGCAGAGTGAATATTTTGATAGTTTGTTATTTCTTTAGTCGACGAGTTGCAGTGGAAATACAGAATAAATTATATTTTTAGCTTACTAAACAAGTAGCTGTAATGAATTTAATTTAACTGCTAACTACTCAGTCGAGTATCTTTTTCTAAACTAACTGATAAATGCTAGATGCGACATCAGTGAATATTGACGGAATACGCATGATATTCCTAATTCATGATGATCGATTTTTTTTATATAACTTATTTCTCGGGAAGTTTTAAATTATAAGTCAAGCGGTCGGCTTGCTATTTAAAATGTAAGTTATATTGAGTACATAATATGTAAATGATTTATATGTGCTTTTCCTTTTATACAGTGAAATACTGGGGTGACCCGAACTTTACCGGCATTTAATAAGAGTTTCATATTTGTGAAGAAATAGACAGTCCTTATTTTGAACCACGTGGGTTTCTCAAGTAACACTGGTCTGACAGTGCATATGCCAACAGAGTTAGACAGAAATACTATATCCCACTAACTTGTTTCAAAGACTGTAATGATCAATACGGGGCCTTCGCGCCAGATCTTAAATTCTTTCATAAACTCTACGTAAATTTTCTGCCTGGCGGCGTGAATATTACAAGAAATAACATTAACATTGTCCGACTAGATTATTTTGTGGACAAATCTGTGGTGTGACCAAAGTAAATCCTATACTGAGAGAAGACACCGACCTGACATTCCTATTACTAGAAAACCTAAGCTATTGACACGGTGCTCACGGTAAACTTTCGTGCCTGGACAAGATTTTTAAATGTGACATAGACAGATATCCTAGAATAAGAAATACCAAGGAAACGTTCCCCGAAGCAGTGAATTCTATCTGACTTTGTGGAGCTGGGGTTTTCTTGGTTACGACTACCTCTGGTGATTCTGTATACGAATGTCCTAACAAAATTGTGTTTCCCAGATATGTCTACCAAAACAGTGAGTATGTGCACGTGTACACGGCTGAATGTTTAGAGTGAATGTAGAACTGAGTGATTTCTCCATTTGTTGAAATTTGGCACCCATCTTGCTGTTCTAATTGTCCTTATGCAAGTATTGCTAACCATATTTTCCCTTAGAATAGATCAGAGTATATCTAAGTCTATCCATACCTTTAACAGGGGAAAATCATTTGATTACCGCTAATGTATCATTGATCCTCTTTGGGCCATCATCTTTTTCCTAAACGGGACTGGGGGCTAAACCTAGAGGGCATATCATAACGGGTCTATCATCCTGGTAGAAATTCATTGATTTTTTATGTCTATTTGTATGCTTCTTTTATGTATTTTTGGTGTTGTGAGAAATTTTGAGATGATAATTAAAAATTTCTCTTGAACAAAAAAAATCAGTGCGTTGGTCAGCTCGATCCCAATTATCTGTATAATCATTGTTATAGATTTTCCAAGTCTGTGTGTTTAACTGTCGTCACGTGTATGTGCGTGCCCGTGAGTAGATAGAATTATATGTAATATATATGTGGTTTAGACTGTCGGACTCTGTAAAAGCCGTCGTAGAGGATAGGTGAGAGAGAGAAGAATTCTTTTCGCTTTCAGCGACAGCCTCTATACCACAGTCTATCATCTCACCTGTGTGGAAATTCTATTGTTTTACTAATTCTCACGGTGACTATCACTCATTCTAACCTATTCAGAAGGGACCAACCCAAGTCTTAATTCTCCTATCTAAAATCTACGACAAATGGGGTCTCGCCCGACGGATTTTTGAACTTAGAATAGGAAGACGAGTACGACAAATGTGGACTCGTCTATCTGGATTTTGAACTTAAGATTCTTTATTCTGAAATAGAGTAAGAGTGTGATGTCTTGTGAGTTGTTATATCTTTAAATAATTTATCCCCTAGACTAACGATCTGTTTACGGGCGTGCTGACCACACAAACTGATAAGTTTTGTTTTCCACAGCATTTGAATAATATACATTGGGTTTACAGGTTGATTTTGTCGGAATATATGTAAATTGTTGACTTGTAATACTAACCGCTGGTAAAGTTTTGTGAGTGTATAACATTCACAAGGGTTCTGAAGCAGGAAGGTGTTTGAACTAAGTTAAGGAGTGCGTTTCGGACTATTTGTCCAGATTAATTGCCTCCCTCACCCTAACTGTCTTCAGGGGTAAACTTGATAGTGGATTAAAAATAAAGGGGATTTTTTTTTTCTCCGAAATTTTTGATAATTATTTTGCTTTTCCACTGTAGCAACTTATTTTTCAGAAGTAATCTTAACTATCATTTAGTTGGCGTTGTCGTGTTTTGCATTAGGTGCTTTATGGCCGATTAATAGCAGCGATAGTTAGATTTTTATTTTGGAGGAGGTATCCTAGGGTTAAATAGATCATCTTTTGATTTTTTGTATTTTTTTTCTCTCGTAAGTGGTAGGAACCAGTGTATCCTTTTTCCTATTTTCTTTCTCCACTAGTCTCAGTCACTGACTTAATATGGCCGAGAGGGCAAAGCTTAGACAACTCCTCAGGGACGAAGCGAGAGAGGAGGGACTGGAAGGAGAGGAAGCGAAAGCATTTGTCAGAGACGAACTTGAGAGATATGATGCGGAGAGGAAAGCAGCTGAAGCTAAAGAGGAAAAAGAAGCAGCCGAAGCTAGAGAGCAGAGGAAGATGGATGAGGAAATGGAAATTCGCAGGATGCAGCATGAGGAAAGAGAGAAGGAGAGACAGCAGGAGAAGGAGAGGGAGGAGAGACAGCTTGAGGAAAAAGAGAAACAGAGACAGCACGAGTTGGCTCTTAAAACTCTAGAATTCCAAAGTCGTGGTGCTGCCTCTACCTCCAGCAATGGAGAGTCTTCTCCTCATTCTTCCTTAACTGATCCTTCTAACACTCAATCTACTCACCTCACTGCTATGTCTTTTCCGCTAGAATCTTTCCCTTGTCCTAATGAGAAGATTGACACTTGGCTAGAAAAATTTGAGAAAATTGCAACTCTGTACGGTTTAGAGAGGTCGCGTTGGAACATGAAGCTTTCCCAGGCTTTGAAAAGTTCTGCGTATGATGTTTACGCCAAACTGGAAAGCAGCCAACAAGACAACTATGATCTGTTGAAGAAAGCGTTACTGGAGCGCTTTGAAATGAACGCTCGCAAATTTTTGCAACTGTTTCGCAACAGCAGAAAGGAGAATTCTGAATCTTTTCACCAGTTCTCTTCCCGGCTAAAGGGATATTTGACAAAGTGCCTTGAGCTCTCGCAGCTCCCCTCTACCTATGAAGGTCTTGAGGAATTTGTTTTAACAGAACAAATAAAGAACACTTTGTCTGCTGATACCCGGAGATTTCTCGCTGAGCAGGGGGCAGAAAAACTTGAAGACATTTTGGAAAAGTCTGAGCGTTATCACAATGCGCTGGCTGAACTACCGGCCACAAAGCGGAAACCGACAGAGGAGCATTTTCGAAAACATAACCTAGAGCAATCTTCTCAGGCTTCTAACCAAAATAACCACAGAGAAACTGGACCTCAAAACCCCCCTCCTGAAAAATCCAAGTTCTACAAGAACAAGTACCCCAACCACCCCAAACAGTCTGATCAACCCGACCGCCCTACATGGCAGCGCAGCCAGAAAGGACAAGGTGGCAAAGGGAGAACCCCTGAGCACGGGACATATGATCAGACCGAGCACACCGAGCCTAAACGCATCGGATGCTTATTAACAGTCTCGCAAGGCGGAATTATTGACAGTGATTCCCAACCTGTTGGGGATACACTCCCAACGCGAGGTACTGTTATTTTGAACGGTTCTCAAAGTCTTTGTTTATTCGACACGGGGCTTTCTTACGATTGCATTGTTGCCAGAAACCTGGTTAAACCCGGTCAAGAGACAGCAGAGACCGTCCAATTTTGTGGAGTTCGTAAGAGTGATGCACCTACAGCGCTTCCCATTGCATTGGTGGAGATCCACTCTGATTTTGTCAGAGGCGTGATCAAAGCGGCTGTTATGGATGATCCCATCTACCCAGTCATACTTGGCGGGAGATACGTGTGTATTGGGAAACCGGAAGAGCCGATTGTGGCAGCAGTAACTACGAGAGGGCAAACCAAAAAGGAACGGGAGCCTGCGCCTAATTTGTTACCCAGGGAACTTAAAGAAGCGCAATACAAGGACCCTACTTTGGCACCCTGCTTTAGGAAACTGCCCATGGCTAAGGAACCCAGACAGCACGGGGACATTTTTTCTAAGGATGGCGTACTTTATCGCAGAACGGGCAAGCCTGACCAAGGTTACAACCAGCTCCTAGTACCGAAACAGTACAGAAGCCAAATCCTAGAAATGGGGCACTCTCTTCCCTTCAGCGGACATATGGGACAGAACGCCACAAACCAACGGATAACCACTCATTATTGGTGGCCAGGAGTAAATACTGATATTATCAGATATGTCAAATCCTGTGCCCAGTGCCAACGTGTGCCACCCAAGCAACGGGCACCCCCAGTCTCTTTGGGTGAAATGCCAATAATGGGAACACCATTCGAACGGGTTGTGATCGACATTTTAGGGCCTTTCGAAAGGACTAAAAGAAGGAACAGGTTTATCCTGACCTTAGTCGATACATGCACTTTATGGGCAGAAGCTATCCCGCTAACATGCGCAGATGCCAAGCATGTCGCAGAAGCCCTCGTGCAGATTTTCACTCGGTTGGGATCCCTCAGCAAGTGTTGACGGATAACGGATCTCCATACCGAAACCTGTTGATGGATGAGATCGTTAAGATCTTGAGGACCCAACACATCCACACTAAGCCATATACTCCGGCCGGAAATGGGCTCGTGGAACGTGTTAATGGAAACCTCAACATGATGCTAAGTAAGCTGGCACAAGTGAAACCTGAAGATTGGGATCTCTGTATTCCTGCAGCATTATTTGGCTACAGAGAATCTCCTCATACTTCCACAGGATTTCCGCCAGCTACACTCTTATTCGGCAGACCCATTAAGGGCCCGCTTGAAGCCTTACTTCAGTCTCTGACAGACGAGAAGGCGGATGAGACAGTTGTCTCAGCAAGTAAATATGTGTCGGTTTTAAAGGAAAGGTTGAAACTAGGGTGGGACCTAGCAACGACTAACTTTAAGCGAGCACGCACAAAGCACGCTAACCGATACAGGAAAGTCGCGAAAGAAAGAGAACTGGAAGCAGGAGAGAAAGTTTTGGTGTTACTCCCTACCGAGAACAACCAACTGAGGATCGGATGGCAAGGGCCGTTTACCGTCCTGAAAAAGATTTCTAAGGCTAACTACCAGATCTCTATTCAAGGAAAGGAGAAGGTTTTCCATTTAAATCTGTTAAAGAGATACTTGGAAAGACCAGTGCCAACCTCCGACCATCTCCTGACGATCGCCAAAGCTGACGAAGATGATGATAGTGGCAGGGATATTCCACCGCAATCACACGAAATCTTTGAAAAATGTCAGAAGCGGCGACGCTCTTTCAAGCGCGCATGGGAGACATTCCAGAGAAAGGAAACTTTGGGAGTAGACTTGAGTAGGAATTGGACAGAGATGGAGGGGGAAGATGAGAGGGAAGAAGACAGACACCCCGAAGCTACGGTTATAGGAAATTTAATTCCATAACGTAGACATGGAGTGCTTCCATATCTTAAGGGGGGACGTCCTGTCACGTAGGTTTTGATCATTAAATTGCCTATAGCGTCTTCCTATTCTTTCACCCGAATTCTGTAATTTTGTTATCTCTCTTTATTTCATTTTTCCTGTATATTTTGCATCCATTCGTTTGCGAAATATATTTTGCATACTATTCCTTAACTTTACCTGTTTCGCTTCTCAAAACTGAGAATCGCACTAGCATTCTATTACATAGATGTCAGTAGACGAAAGGTGTGATTATGTTTCATACCCAGACTAAAGAGCAGACTTTTGGTCTACCATTTTCACCCGACACTAGCGTAAGGTGTCAAACACGGCATCCTCACAGTGCAGGAACGAGACAGCTGTCTGCTGTTCCCCCTGGGACAGTGTTTTCTTCGGCTGAGTTCTGGGCCTGTAGTGTGATAATTCGCTCCACCGGACATGGCAGGTAGACGGAGTGTCTGCATTTTTCAGTAAACCGCGAGCGTTTCGTCGAAATAGCTCCGGCGAAGTGTGAAAATCGCCCATGCACTGCAGACGGTTGTCTGAGATTTGCAACTGACACGCGCTTTTCCCGGTCAGTTTGTTAACGCAGGTGCGAAATCGCACTGGTGGCAGTTACGACACGCCTCTAAGTTAAACGTAGCTGTTATGAGAAGGGGGAGAGATCGGGGCGGGGGAAATAGTTCATCCTTTGTCTGGTTTAAAATATTAACCCACGCTTGAAACTTTATTTCATTTCACTCAGTAACTTTGCAGTTAGACTAGAACAACCTTCGTTCGATTTCTAAATAATCTCTGTTAATAGAGATGGCCTTTAGTTTGGTCGAAGTGGTTTAAGTTCTTAGATCTTCTGTGTTTGAGGTAAATATTATATATAATAGATCTCTAGTATTTTGTGAAGTGATTAAGTGTTAAATCGCCGATTTCATTTTAAACTAGTTCTGTGTGCAGAGTGAATATTTTGATAGTTTGTTATTTCTTTAGTCGACGAGTTGCAGTGGAAATACAGAATAAATTATATTTTTAGCTTACTAAACAAGTAGCTGTAATGAATTTAATTTAACTGCTAACTACTCAGTCGAGTATCTTTTTCTAAACTAACTGATAAATGCTAGATGCGACATCAGTGAATATTGACGGAATACGCATGATATTCCTAATTCATGATGATCGATTTTTTTTTATATAACTTATTTCTCGGGAAGTTTTAAATTATAAGTCAAGCGGTCGGCTTGCTATTTAAAATGTAAGTTATATTGAGTACATAATATGTAAATGATTTATATGTGCTTTTCCTTTTATACAGTGAAATACTGGGGTGACCCGAACTTTACCGGCATTTAATAAGAGTTTCATATTTGTGAAGAAATAGACAGTCCTTATTTTGAACCACGTGGGTTTTCTCAAGTAACACTGGTCTGACAGTGCATATGCCCACAGAGTTAGACAGAAATACTATATCCCACTAACGGGTTTATTAAGACTGTAATGATCAATACGGGGCCTTGAGCCAGATCTTAAATCCTTCCATAAACTCTACGTAAATTTTCTGCCTGGCGGCGTGAATATTACAAGAAATAACATTAACATTGTCCGACTAGATTATTTTGTGGACAAATCTGTGGTGTGACCAAAGTAAATCCTATACTGAGAGAAGACACCGACCTGACATTCCTATTACTAGAAAACCTAAGCTATTGACACGGTGCTCACGGTAAACTTTCGTGCCTGGACAAGATTTTTAAATGTGACATAGACAGATATCCTAGAATAAGAAATACCAAGGAAACGTTCCCCGAAGCAGTGAATTCTATCTGACTTTGTGGAGCTGGGGTTTTCTTGGTTACGACTACCTCTGGTGATTCTGTATACGAATGTCCTAACAAAATTGTGTTTCCCAGATATGTCTACCAAAACAGTGAGTATGTGCACGTGTACACGGCTGAATGTTTAGAGTGAATGTAGAACTGAGTGATTTCTCCATTTGTTGAAATTTGGCACCCATCTTGCTGTTCTAATTGTCCTTATGCAAGTATTGCTAACCATATTTTCCCTTAGAATAGATCAGAGTATATCTAAGTCTATCCATACCTTTAACAGGGGAAAATCATTTGATTACCGCTAATGTATCATTGATCCTCTTTGGGCCATCATCTTTTTCCTAAACGGGACTGGGGGCTAAACCTAGAGGGCATATCATAACGGGTCTATCATCCTGGTAGAAATTCATTGATTTTTTATGTCTATTTGTATGCTTCTTTTATGTATTTTTGGTGTTGTGAGAAATTTTGAGATGATAATTAAAAATTTCTCTGGAACAAAAAAAATCAGTGCGTTGGTCAGCTCGATCCCAATTATCTGTATAATCATTGTTATAGATTTTCCAAGCACTGGGGTATTGTTATCATAAAAATAGTCAGACTGTGAAAACCCTGGCCCAGTTGGTAAGAAGTAGTACCAGGATTTAAGGTGTCTCCTCCCTGTGACTATCTTATGATTACTTTTATTCTAGGGGATAAGTAAAATGAACATTCACTGAAACCACAAATGGAAGAAGTGAATAAATCCTCAGGTACAGTTAAAATAGTTTAATAATTACACTAATATTCTATTTCTACTAGTTGGAAAAGAGTATACACATATATATATAAAAATATTCACACAATTACTATTATTGTCTGTTTAGACTTCAAGATCTTAAAGGATAAAGTTACTGAAATCACTGTTATTAGTCCTTTGAATTTTAGGATAACTGTCATCAGTTGACTGAGTTTATGTATGGTTACTTATTGTTTTCAACTATTGGCTGTTTCACATGTATAGGTGGTCAGTGTCAAACAGGACACTTATCTTTCCAACTTGATACTGCTGAAACTGTCCTTTGCTGATATCAGACTTGGTAGGCCCAACAGTAGGGATGCCAATGACCAGTTGAAGTTCACTCTTTGGGGTCCTGCACTTTTGTGGGATGGCCTCGGATGAACTGCACCGGCTTCTGATACTGGAGTCTGGTTTGAGTTATTTCATGGAACCCTCAGACTCCAGACACTTAGACTGAAATTTTCTGGCGATCCGCTCACACTTCAGATGGATTTAGAGTCGTGGCGTTATCTGCCCTCAGTCTTGCCTCAACCTCTTGCGTTGTGTATCCCTCTCAGTTTACCGATCCGCTTTAAATACGTATAGCGCGGACGTATCGGAGAGTACCGACGTCACAGCTTAAACCTAACCTGAAAAATCCTTCCCGAACAGTGATTTCGGCAGATCTGTGCGTCGACTGAAATTTTGCCTTTCTCATTCTCAGCATATATAATATCCATATTGTTCCATCTTATCTAGTTTTATTCAGCTGATAAAACTCTATCTTCCTATCCATGTAAATTCCCAAACTGTTATTTGTTGATTTTAATATTTAGAACAGAAGTGAGTTTACATGCTTTTAGCGTAACTGTGGGCAGCCGAAATACGCATATATCTCCGTAAATGAGAACTTCCTACCGTTCCATCTTATATCGGTTCGGCTTTTCATCCAGGCTCTTACTGCTGGTGAAACGGGGTCGGTAGGTTTCCCATGAAGTTTACCGCCCTCTTTTCGTTGATAGTTGGATGTGGTTTTCCCTCGCAAATCCGTAGGTGTTTGATTTTCGCTACGTGATTTGTTCCTTTTTTCCAGCGCATGGGGTTCAGACTGCCATTGAACCTGTGTGGGATGTTTCCTTTCCCCTCCCGTGCAAATCTCGGGAGTACCCCTGATTGCTGGTTTGCTTGTAGATTTTTGATGAAGACTCTTCCGTCGACTTTCTGAATCTACATAGGTGCACTCTGGACAGGAATTTACATACTGATTTATGTCTTCCGTAATACCTGGCCAGTAGAACTGGGTGGCTATTCTTTGTTTTGTGGCACCATTACCCAGGTGTTCACTCAAAGTTGATATGTGTCCCCAGCCTATAACCTTATTCCTATAGGTGGATGGTACAACAATTTGACCATGACTTTTCGTCCCTCTTCCA
The DNA here is from genome assembly GCA_024509875.1 of Oreohelix idahoensis. Classification (NCBI taxonomy): domain Eukaryota; kingdom Metazoa; phylum Mollusca; class Gastropoda; order Stylommatophora; family Oreohelicidae; genus Oreohelix; species Oreohelix idahoensis. The sequence goes on from JAMPIV010020557.1 coordinate 431,164, forward strand.
GCTTTCCTGTACAAGAGTCCATGTTCCATATAGAAATGTCCTTTCCTTGGAGCTTTATGTGTTTTTTGATAATTTGCCAAAACAAGGCTTCAACGTGCTGTCTGCTTCTTGAGCCCGTTTCATTTCAGTTGAATGAAATTTTACGTTGGTGTCCCTCTCTATGTTCCTGGAGTCAGCCTTGGTCTGGATTCCTGCCATAACCATAGGTTTTACGGGGTCTCCTAAGAAAACATATTTACGCCCCAACATTAGTGGGTAAAAGGGATCATCTATCACAGCTGCATTTATCTCCCCTTCCACATAGCGACAACTGACATGAATCTTTGCTATGGGTAATGTAAGGGGTGATGTTCCTTTTAGTGGCCCTTGAATCTCTACTGTTTCTGTGGTGATTTGTTCAGGGCACACCAGAGATGCACACACGACTGCGTCATAGGACAAACCTGTGTCATACATTCCTGTGACTTGTTTGCCATTCACAGTCACTATCTCCTGGGTAGGTGGGTGATGGAGGCTATTCTGACTCACAGTCAGTTCCTTCCTAACAGAAGTCCTCACCTGTAAACATGCAGCATGATGAAGGGGTTTTTTCCTCCCACATTCATCAGTGTTGTGGTTGCTCATCTTACAAAATTTGCACCACTTATCTCCCTGTTTGTAGGGTTTCTTTTCCTGAGTCTGAGGGTTCTTGTCCTTATTATCAAATCTTTGCTTGTTTCTGTATGGTTGATCCATCTGGTCAAAATCGGTATTCTGCGGTGGTGGCTTATATCCTTCTACCTGCTTCCTTTTCGTTCCTACTAGTTCAGCTTGAGCGGCTTGGTACCTCTCTGCACATTTCAAAGTGTCTTCCAGCCTCTCTGCTCCTTGTTCCATAAGGAATTTCCTCATTTCTTGAGACATGGAATCTTTCACTTGCTCTAACATAACCATTTCTTTCAGATCCTCGTAGGTTTTCTGATACTTACCTAAACTACTCCATTTCAACAAATACGTTTCTAGCCTAGCTGAGAACTGGTTATATGTTTCTCCAGGTAGAGGTTTAGAAGTTCTAAATTTCTTCCTATATGCCTCAGAGTTCTTTTCATACCGGATCAGTAAGGCTTGCTTTAGTATCTCATAATTTTCCTGATCTTCTTTGGGGAGTTTCAGAAACACATCATATGCAATACCTCTCAATCCCTGGGATAACTTTAAACTCCATTTCTCCTTTTCCAGTCCATATGTAGAGGCTAGCCTTTCATACCTATCCAGGTATGACTCAATTGCGTCCTCCTTTTCAACAAATGGATCTAGGTAGAAGTTCATGGCCCCATTTGCTGTGTTCTGAAAAGAGCTATTCGCAGAATGAGGTGAGCTATTACCATGGGTGATAGTCCCAGCCTGAAGTTCAAGATCAAGCTGTCTCATTTTCAGCTCATGGTCTCTCTCTGCTTGTAACCTCCTTTCTTCTCTCTCAGCTTCTAATTTCTTGGCTTCTCTCTCCGCTTCTAATTTCTTGGCTTCTATCTCTGCTTCTAATTCTAATTTCTTGGCTTCTCTCTCTGCTTCTAATTTCTTGGCTTCTCTCTCCGCTTCTAATTTCTTGGCTTCTATCTCTGCTTCTAATTCTAATTTCTTGGCTTCTCTCTCTGCTTCTAATTTCTTGGCTTCTCTCTCTGCTTCTAATTGCTTCGCTTCTCTCTCGGTGTACTTTTCACATTCCGTCGTGACATACCGGATCAGAGCGTCACCATCCATGCCAAGCTCTTTTCCCACCTGCAGTGTAGCAGACCTAAATTTGACCAAGTCAGCCATGATGTATCTGTAGTCTAGTAGGGCAAGTGATCTTACTCAAACTAATTTACTACAATATAATTAACTTAGTTAAAATTAAAGTTAATTAAACTGACTTCACCATATATGAAACAGCTTTCTTTATCTGTACTCAATGGTACTCCTAAAAATATAATTATTTCCTACTATGTTACTTTTTCAAAAAAAAATTTTCAAAAAAGAAAAAAAAAAAATTTTCTACACAGCAGAAATAGAAAGTTGGCTCAGGAATATCAAAGATATATCCCGCAGACGAGCCCCCACTGTAGCGGGAGGTTATTTAAAATTATTTATTATGTAACAGTATGCCAGTAAAGAGTTCTGGTCTTACAAGTAATACCCCAGTCTTAGAAATAAGCACTGGTGTATTGTTATCATAAAAATAGTCAGACTGTGAAAACCCTGGCCCAGTTGGTAAGAAGTAGTACCAGGATTTAAGGTGTCTCCTCCCTGTGACTATCTTATGATTACTTTTATTCTAGGGGATAAGTAAAATGAACATTCACTGAAACCACAAATGGAAGAAGTGAATAAATCCTCAGGTACAGTTAAAATAGTTTAATAATTACACTAATATTCTATTTCTACTAGTTGGAAAAGAGTATACACATATATATATATATATAAATATTCACACAATTACTATTATTGTCTGTTTAGACTTCAAGATCTTAAAGGATAAAGTTACTGAAATCACTGTTATTAGTCCTTTGAATTTTAGGATAACTGTCATCAGTTGACTGAGTTTATGTATGGTTACTTATTGTTTTCAACTATTGGCTGTTTCACATGTATAGGTGGTCAGTGTCAAACAGGACACTTATCTTTCCAACTTGATACTGCTGAAACTGTCCTTTGCTGATATCAGACTTGGTAGGCCCAACAGTAGGGATGCCAATGACCAGTTGAAGTTCACTCTTTGGGGTCCTGCACTTTTGTGGGATGGCCTCGGATGAACTGCACCGGCTTCTGATACTGGAGTCTGGTTTGAGTTATTTCATGGAACCCTCAGACTCCAGACACTTAGACTGAAATTTTCTGGCGATCCGCTCACACTTCAGATGGATTTAGAGTCGTGGCGTTATCTGCCCTCAGTCTTGCCTCAACCTCTTGCGTTGTGTATCCCTCTCAGTTTACCGATCCGCTTTAAATACGTATAGCGCGGACGTATCGGAGAGTACCGACGTCACAGCTTAAACCTAACCTGAAAAATCCTTCCCGAACAGTGATTTCGGCAGATCTGTGCGTCGACTGAAATTTTGCCTTTCTCATTCTCAGCATATATAATATCCATATTGTTCCATCTTATCTAGTTTTATTCAGCTGATAAAACTCTATCTTCCTATCCATGTAAATTCCCAAACTGTTATTTGTTGATTTTAATATTTAGAACAGAAGTGAGTTTACATGCTTTTAGCGTAACTGTGGGCAGCCGAAATACGCATATATCTCCGTAAATGAGAACTTCCTACCGTTCCATCTTATATGCAGTTATACACCATCCTTCCCTGTACTGAAATGTAAAATCCTTTTCATACGGATTCCCTTCGTTTTATTTTATCGTTGGCGATTTCCTCTGTCCGATACACATTTCGCTGATACGCCGCCATTTTGAAAGCGGTCACTCGATCGTAGATGGGTTTATAAATCTAACTGAACTCATTTGCAATGACTTGAAACCAATTTTGCGACACTCTGTAAAAGCCGTCGTAGAGGATAGGTGAGAGAGAGAAGAATTCTTTTCGCTTTCAGCGACAGCCTCTATGCCACAGTCTATCATCTCACCTGTGTGGAAATTCTATTGTTTTACTAATTCTCACGGTGACTATCACTCATTCTAACCTATTCAGAAGGGACCAACCCAAGTCTTAATTCTCCTATCTAAAATCTACGAAAGGTACAGTGTTTAAAAAATAAGTAAATAAATAAATTATATATATATATATATATATATATATATATATATATATATATATATATATATATATATGTATATATATATATATATATATATATATACTGTTCAAAAATTGAAACGCAACATTATTGCAGTGGTAATGGACACCAAATTTCAAACTTGTACCAAAATTTTATTTTACGGAATTAATGTTTCAATCTTGGCATGAAGAAACTTTCGGACTTTAAAAATGAAATGATGTTCATTAAATTTGGTTTGGACTTTTATTCTTTGCGACTGAGGCCTCCGTTTAAGTAAGGTGTATGGCCTCCTCTGGCCTCTATCAGAGAACGACATCTCCTTGACATGGATCCGATTAGCCGTTGGATCTATTGTTGTGGGTTGGCTGCCCACGCTTCCCGCAGTGCAAGAGACAACTGTCGGAGATTGGCTGGAGCCACGTCTCGCTGGCGGAGTCGTCTGTCGAGTTCATCCCATAAGTGTTCTATGGGGTTCATGTCTGATGACATGGCTGGCCACGGAATGGTCTGGACGTTGTTGTCAGCGAGGAACTGGGTGGTGAGTTGTGCCACATGAGGTCGAGCGTTATCCTGCTGAAAAATCGACCCTCGTGCAGCCAGAAGTGGAAGGACGAAAGGACGAAAAATTTCATCGACGTATCGTTGGGCATTCAGGCGTCCTTCAATTTGCACGAGGTCACTTCTTCCCATGAAGTTGATCGCCCCCCTACATTAGTATACCTCCACCACCATGTGGAGGGGCCTCATCAACGCTGTTCTGGGCATAGCGTTCATGGACTCTGCGGTAAACTCTTCTCCGTCTTTCGTGTCGCTGGAGCACAAAAAATGATTCATCACTAAACCAAACTGTTGCGGACAGTTTCGCTGAGTTTATTGTCTGTTAAATGTACCTGTTTAAGTTTGGAGACATTATTTGTTAAGATTCTTGATCAAAGGGGAGTTACTCATTTTTTACTTGGGTTGAAGTCAACAGTGGTTGTTATCCCACTTGTCTTTTACCTGGCGGTCTAATTTTAGAACCGATGTCTTGTTACCTGACCATATATGGCTTGAATGGTCAGCCTTTCCTGGAATGTTTCAGATCACCCCACCTGAGCCTAACTCGGGGGTCTTGCGTCTCACGACGCATGCGCAAGTTTTTGTGGCGCGTTAAGGAAGTCTGTTTGTTAAAGAGACGAGCTGTGGTTTTCAAACGGTCAAGACGTGTTGGTGTCTTCGATCCTGCCTGGGGAAGGAAAACTGTCTAAAGATTGTTTCCCATGGCCTAGGAGGCGAGTGTGGGTGGTGTTAAATTATCCTTCAAATCATTTTCTCTTTGGCCAGCCGGAATTTCTCGAATTATGCTGACATTGTATGTGTCGGGTCTGTGAATGCCCGAAGAACTTTATATTATCTTGGACAAGGTCTAACGCACCTTGTTTGCTAAAGGAATACCACAGAGGCCATTGTATTTAGGGGCCCGCCATATTTCGCGGCCTGCTGTATACTAGAAAATGTATCTGACTTGCTGGTGTCAGATGAGGGTTGGTTTAAACTCATATATTTGAAGACCCGCTGGCAATGCGGGGTATTTTGCTGTAGCTGAAGAAAGAGAGATAGTTGGAGGTCAGCATCATATATGCACAGCTTACTGATGAACTGTTGATGCAAACTGTACTGAACTGTTGTCATATTTACGATGTCCTGAGTTTTGTCAAATGACTATTTATATTGATGTCGGCGTCCCTTGTAATCGTACTGCATTAAAGTGTTGAAAACGTCAGAGGTGTTACCAAGCTCCATGACTCTCTACGTTGTGGTGCAAGAGTGTGTTGTCCAGTAGATGACTGTCTTCCACGAACCTTTACACACCCATTCGCACTCTTTGATGTCTACTCACGCACCACTACTGTAACACATCAACGCTTTGAAGACAAGACATGAATGTCATCATTATGGCGGCCAACCAGGGCCTACAATATTTATGATAGCCTATGTGGCGTTTACTGTTACAACGAATACAGGACGTTACATCTATTGTGGCCACAGAATCGACCTTTACACAAACCCGTCTTCAGTCATTCCCAACGGTCCATTGACGATGCTGGTTCTCCCACTGCAGTCGGTTCCGGCGATGCCGGTCCGTAAGAACAAGACCTCTGTAGGGTCTTCTAGCCCAAAGACCATAGTCGTGCAGCCGGTTCCTGACCGTTTGATCTGAAATTCGACGAGCTGCTGACATTGACTAGACTGTGGAGGACGCAGATGCAAGTCGAATCCTGAGGTGACGCAGCCGTATGAAGCGGTTTTCGGCACGAGTTGTGACTCTGGGTCTTCCACTGCGCGGCCGGTCTGCCACTGAGCCAGTTTCTTGAAATCGCCTCCAAAGGCAACTAATGGTGCTTCTAACCACATTAAATTGTCTGGCCACTACACTTTGTGACTGTCCAGTCTGTAAACGTCCAATGATGATGAGTCGTTGTTCTGTAGTGAGATGAGCCATACTTGCGCATTGAATTTTCAACTGAATTTATTCGAGGAGCGTCAATCTTTTATAAGCATTCAATAATATGGTCAGAGAGTTTTGTGTTCAGTAAGTTTCACGGGATTCTCATGAACCTGTCACGAGTTATTGTCAAAAATGTTGTTTTGACCTTGACCTCTTTCATGACCTCACGAATCATGAGGTGAGTACAATTCAGGTAACCACGAGAAGTTAATGACCAGTTGGACACAGTCGATAGGTTGACTGATGTCCAATCAGCGAATATCTTTTATAAAAGTAACACCAAAAAAGTTGCGTTTCTTTTTTTGAACAGTATATATAAGAAAAACAATATTTTATTGAAGTGGATAACAATAGACAAAGGAAAATAAAATTAGTTTAATTTATTCACATCGCATGAACGGCGGTAGTTCCAAGCTGGCTTCCAAGCTCGGTGGTTCAAGGTTCGATCCTCAGTTGAGGTAGGATTTTCTTAGATCGCAAACGACTCCGGAGTCGACCCAGCCTCATGAATTGCTGACCACATCACCCCTATTGTGCCAATGGTCAAGAAAATATGTCCCTAACGTCACAGAATGGCCTCAAAACTTTTCATTTCTTGTGCCATCCCGTAATTCATTTTGTGCTCTTCACATTCTATTTTCAAAACCTCGGACATATTTGGTATTTTCGAGTCATTGTTTACACCTCTTCCTGTAATTTATTCGTCATGTCTGTTTACCTGACCATCCATGCAGAGAGAGTAGACATGGGATACAATATTGAACTATAGTCATGTTGGTAAAATTATCGTGTACCAAACACGGGCGCGCCGGATTAACACGAAGTTCGCATCAGCGAGTTTATTTAGCGCAGTTATGGCTATTGTGATTTCCTAATTTCTCTCGCGGAGAGAACACAACCCAGCTGGTCACACGATGAATGTTTGTTTGCAAAGGTACAGGGCAGTAAATTATCGAGGTGGTGACATATTGTAGACACACACCTGAAGACGACGGAAATGTTGTAATTGCTTCTGGACAGAATTGTTAGGAAGACAGTATTTGTGATAATGTAAGAAGTTGTAGTGGTAATCATTACCGAGAACTGACTGAAATACCAACTCCTTATGCTGAAAATGACCGCTTGAAATGTACAAACGCATGAGTCATGCAGAAAATTTCATGAGGAAAGTTATCATAGCACGCATGATTGAATACAATTGGCTGGGACGAAAGTTGCAATATAATCCGACACTTCCGCCGGTTTAGAGCACTGTGAAATGCATCTCGCCAAGAAGACAGCCAGCTAGCCAGAGTAAGGAATAGGATCAGAATTCCATTTATCAGGCCGGACCTTGTTTGAGCGTCTTATGGACTTATATCCCAGGAAAACGCTGCCTACATCAACACGGAAAGCTGGAACCCATGGAATCTGAAACACAAAGTCAGAGTGGGAGCCTAGTGTAAAGTAATACCCTAGACCCCGTGTAAGAGGCATCTTAAACAAGTTGCCTTAACTATTGCTCTGAGCTAGGAGTCAGTATTCCTAAAGAGATTTTAGGTCGGTGGTAATTTTCATGGTGCCATGCGCGGCTTTTCCGTGTTTTCTGGAAAAGCTGGCGCTATTTTTTCGTCGCTCTTTACAGGACGTTTTACTTAGACAAGAAATATTACGGGTTGGTTATAGAAAAAATTAACGTTTAAAGAAATAGCGAAAGAAAATATATTAGCAAACAGAAAAAAAACTTGTTTACACACAACAGAATGAAATTTATGCCCGACAAAAAACACACCAATCTGTCTGTAATTTCCGGTTTTGTTACCCATTATCGGAACAGGTCGTGACTATCTATTTTAATTAATTGTCTTTTTTTAGCGTCGACGTGGATGTTGGAGATAAGATCTGAAGTAACTCGTTGCTTTCAAAAGCGGTTTTCAAGGCATTACGAGATGGGATTGACGACGTAGGGCCTTATTTTGCCAGATTTGGAAATTTTGACCAACAATAAGCATCTAATGGATCGCTCGATTTCATGTCTGTGTCCGCGCGCGCTGAATCATTGTTTCCTTAAACATACTGGTTATGATAAACCAAGAGTACTAAAAGCATTGGAGTATCTACCGCCCGAGTGGACCGGGCACATCCCGAGGACCCCGGTATTCAATGAGCCTACGGAAAGTAATGATAGGAAGAAAGCGATGCATATATATATGTATATATATATATATATATATATATATATATATATATATATATATATATATCGATATATATATATATCTATATATATATATTTATATATATATATATATATATATATATATATATATATATATATATATATATTTCGAATTTTCTGGATTCTCATGTAGCACTTTTAATATTCGAATTTAAGGAAGAATAAAGAAGAGATGAACCGGCAAATTTTGTTGGTTTAATCATTAACAAACACAGTGTGATAAAGTACATTGATACAGCGATAAAATTATTAATTATAAGTATGAAAGTTAAAATAATATGAGTAGAAATAGAAATAGTAAAGTTGTAACGCGTCTTCTTTCCCCGCGCCAGTCATCGCATTCAAATAAGAATGTAGTGTGAAACCTTATTGCCGCGCTAGTGGTATTGGATTTTATAACTTGCCCGTCAAGGGTTAACGGTAAAAATTTTGAAAACGACAAACTTAGTTGTTCCAAGAAAGATAGTAAGAATAAAACAGGGGAGGCATAAACGAACGCATAAAAGTGAGAGAGAGAGAGCGAACACATGCCACAAATTGTCAAGCGTTAGATTCTTGGACTAGCTACCCAAGACGACAGTGCGAGACGATACAGTGGCAGGTGTTCGGTAACGTGTCGCAAGCTTTGTAGAATTTAAAAATACCCCGCAAAATCCAATACGTTTTCGGACTATAGGCACACTGAGAAAATATATAAACACAGAGACAGCGCTTTCGCTGCAAAAGAGTCAATTTTATGACGTAACAAATTAGTAGTTTCAGTTTTGGACAACGCGGGAGAGGAGAAAAGATGGCGTAATTTATATGATAGTGGAAATTGAAACTAACTCTGGAAAAATATGGATTTCTTTATTAATGGGTTTAGGATAATAAAACTTAGTTAGTTTGATGGCTTATCTTCTCCTGATAAATAATATGTTTAAAAATACAAAATCCCCCAGTAGATAAGAAAGTTATTGACAAAAGACTGTATTTGTTCGTGCAGACTGACGGTTTTGCATTCATTTTGCATTCACTAACGATTACAATTGTGAACGCGTTGTTGGAAATGAGACAAGCAAGCATGTATTCTGTTGGAGGAGGGGTAGACAAGGGGAGAGAAATTATGGGATGGCTTAACACAAAATATATTTTAGCAGTAGAAATCTAAGAATGAGTGAGGAGAAAACTTGTTATGTCCAAAAATCAAGTCTGTTTTTGCTTTTATTTTCAAATTCAAAAGTAGTCGTTCGCTCATTGGCCAACGCCTTTTATAATATTGAAGAATTCAAAGTCTCGACGCCATTTGTGTAATACAGTCCCTCGAACAGGACGTTTGAAATTCTGGGAAGTGTGACTTGCCTTAGTAACTAAATATATATAACTAAAACAATAATAGGCATCACAGTCCAGCCAGCAGGACATCTGAAGTCTGCTAATCAACGTACCTGTGTTTATTCATTGAATTTATGGGTTTTTATCTGGCACTAGCCCGGTGCCAGATGTCTGTGAAAAGCAGTTGAGAAGTCTTTTCATTTCCAGTAGTGACAGGGGTCTACAGAGTCCACCCTGTTACTTTTGGGCCAGTATCAAAGTGATCGTTTTACAGCAAGAATACGGACAGTTCAAGTTGTGCCAGATAAGTAAAATATCTGGCACCCGACTTTTCATCAGCATCAAAGACTAGTGCACCCCTGTGTAACATAATAAAAATATTCCCCAAAGGAATAAAACATTGACAGTTGTGTATTAAAGAACTGGGGATGATTAAAGAATCCCAAACAGCCATCCAGTGTTAGAAACCAGTAATATTAAAAATTTAGTAACACTATTAGTATATTTTAACAGTATATGTTTGGACAAACTGTCCCTTTGGGTTAAAAATTTGCATTTTATGTATATACATTGAGTTCTTTTAATTTCGAAAGTCCTGACAAGAAGAATACTAGGTTCAGGACCAATAAAATTGTATAGAAAATATTTACATATAAAAATTTAACCCAGGGGTTAGTTCATTTGATCATAGACTTTAATATTTGTTTATGTGTGTGTGTGTTAGTGTTACTTACCATCACACCACACTGGCATAACCCTAGACATTAGACGTAGCTATCATATATACTAGTCAAGAATAGGTCTGATTGAGGTCATAAGGTGGTAGCAGAAAGGTACCCTGATAACTCAACCCAAAATTTGTTATAATCAGGGACCTTCACAGCTGATCTCATTCAGTACAATAGTAATAAAGAACAACAACATTGCATAACATCAAAAACCACCACAGATATTGGGGTCTCCTGTTCCGGGATTTGAACTTGTTATTTGTATAGAAATTTAAATATTGTAGCACAAGTGTCCCCAAAAGTTATTCTAGAATAAAAATAAAAATATTTAAAGGGGAAAATAATAGCTGATGAACTGTCAAGGGCCAGTAGTTAGTTAATTAATTGGTTAATTAACTAGTCATTGATAGTACCTTGCTAATTACAGTTTTGAAATTTGTAATTAGAACATTTTAAAGATTGATATTATGGCAGACTTGGCAAAGTTCAGATCTGCTGCTGTGCTGGCTGCAAAAGAGATGGCTATGGAGGGGCAAGCTCTGGTTCAATATGTGACATCAGAGTGTGATAAATTTATTAAATTAGAACAAGATAAAGAAGAAAAAAGATTGCAGATAGAGGCTGAAAAAGATAAAGAAATAAAAAGGTTGCAGATTGAGGCTGACAAAGAGGCTAGGGCATTGGAGGCGGATAGGGAGGCTGAAATAAAGCGGCTCCAATTTGAAGAAAAGAAATTGGAGGCAGAGGAAAGAAGACAGGCCGCAGAAAGGGAAGCTGAAAAGGAAAGAGAAGAGAAAAAGGCCGAAAGCGAAGCAGAAGATAAACGGTTACAGAGGGAACATGAGTTACGACTAAGGGAGTTGGAATTACAAGGCCATGCTCCTGAAGGTGGTAACAGCCCGTCTACCTCCGATGCCACTGCTAGTCAGGGAGCCTCAACCTCAGCTATGGGGTTCCATTTAGACCATTTTGTTGAGAGGGACGATGACATTGAATCATTTTTATCCAGATTTGAGGTATTAGCCACCACCTATGGGTTAGAGAAAGAAAGGTGGAGTTTAAAGTTATCTCAGGGTCTTAGGGGAACATCTTATGAAGAGTTTGCAAAATTGAGCAAAGATGACCAAGATAATTATGACATGTTAAAGCAGGCTCTTTTGCTGAGGTATGAAAAGAATGGAGAATTTTACAGGAAAAAGTTTAGAAATGCCAAGCTACTGTCGGGTGAGACCTATCACCAGTTCTCTGCACGTTTAGAGACGTACTTGGAGAAATGGACTGCTCTGGGGAAAACCCAAGATCTTAAAGAAATGATCCTTATTGAGCAATAGAGAGAGTCCATGGCTCCAGACTTGAGAAAGTTTCTCATGGAACAGGGTGCAGAGAGGCTGGGTGAGTTACTTAATGTCGCTGAGAGGTATCAGGCAGCCCAGGCAGAGGTAGCTGGCGCCAAAAAGAAACATGTAGACAATTATAAGGCTCCACAAAACTCTAATAGATTTGTCAACAAAGATCAGGGTAACAAGGGTAAGCACAATTATGATAAGCCACGCAATGATTATAGAAATAAAAACCCATAATTCAATGACAGGAAATATGAGGAAAGAAAACCCTTTCATCAAGGTAGATTATATTGTAGATGGTGTAAGAGGGAAGGACATGACACCAAAGTTTGTACTAAGAAACCTGCTGGATTTGCTGCTATGAAGTTGGGGAAAAAGGAAGTAAAGGTAAAACCTACTGGACAGCAGGAACCTTATCACCCCCCAGTGTGTGAGGATGTTGTATGTAATGGGGTCACCATTAGGTGCCTTTATGATACAGGTTTAGATTTTGATTCTGTCGTGAGTTCGCACTTGGTGAACCCAGATCAGTATACCACAGAAACAGTGGAGATACAAGGGGCGACCAAGGACATACCACTTATGACACTTCCCATTGCCAGGATAACGATGAAAACTCGCTATATGGAAGGAGTAATCAGAGCAGCAGTGATCGACGCACCCATCTACCCTCTGATATTGGGGTGTCGTTATGTCTACTTGGGGAATCCCAAGAGACCTGTGGTCTTGGCAGCAGTCCAGACCCAATCACAATCCAGAAAGGAAGAAGATGAACCAATAAATACTCATCCAGAGGAGATGAGGAAGACACAGGCTGAGGATAGGACACTCAAGCCTTGGTTTAAAAAATTATCTAAATGCCACACACCTCCAAGCAAAGGGGACTATTATATGAAGAACAAATTGTTACATAGGAAGACCGGAACTGGATCCAATGGTCACGGACAGTTGGTACTTCCCAAGGCATATAGGGCAGATGTAATAAGGAGCTTACATGTTGGAAAAGATGGGGACCACGAGAAAGTAGGTACCATCTGCCAAAAGGTTTCTCAAAAATATTATTGGCCAGACGTAAAGATAGTTATTGAGAATTTTGTAGAAGCCTGCGGCATATTTCATGAGGGAACACCCACACGTGGGGAAATTGATCAGGACCTAGAAACGCCACGGGGCAAACTTAGGCCTGAAAATAAAAATAAATTTAATAATGTAGACAAAGTGGAATGGGAACCCCCTTTTCACACACAGTCTTCACTTGAATGTATTAAAATGGCCACTATGCGGCGAGTACAAAGAGTTGTTTTACCCAAGAATAAGCCGACAATCCCTCGGTCGGAATTATGTGAACTGGAGGAAGACAAAAGAGAGAGAAGATCTCTCACAAGGAAATTAAAGTGGGAAGAAAACCCCAGGAAACGAATTGGTAGTTGACGATTTGTGAGTGATGATACACGGCATAAACGTCCTCAATACAAGGCTTCCAAAAACAAGAATTACCTGTATTATGAAAATTAGTTGGAAATTAAAGGTCCATATGTAACCTTGTTGAGGACATGGACAGATGAGAAGGCAGAAGAGACTGTTACCTCATCATATCAATATGTGAACGAGCTGACCACTCGTCTTAAAACTGGCTGGAAACTTGCAAATGATAATCTCAGACAATCCAGGAAAAAAACATGCTGCCTATTTTAATAAGAAAGCTAAGGATAGAGAACTATTTGTGGGAGAGAAGGTGCTTCTTCTACTACCCGGCAGCCATAACAAATTACAAATTGGATGGCAAGGTCCATATACTGTTTGTGGTGGATTTTGATGGTATTGTATGGTTGATGTTACCTAGTGTGATGTATGAGGTCAGCTGTGAAGGCTCCTGAGATAAATGTAGATGTGAATTACAGAAGGCCCTTCTTACTACCACTTACGACCTCACGCATATCTTTTTTACTAATGAATGTAGCTACGTTAAAAGTCTAGGGTACTGATATGTAATGTGTTGTGGTAGATTACATACACACACACACAGATAATCAATAAGTCTAATAATATTAATAAAATTTATAACACACTGAACTAACTCAGGCTGTTTTAGTTTTAAAATTTAAATCTTTTGATAAATTTATTTGTTCTGAACCAAATGGTTAGTTGGTAAGAACATAAGAAATATTATGGAGTTATAAATGGAATGCATAATCATATGACATAATAAAATGGAATGTGTATATCTAATTATTTCAAATGACTGGTTAATATTACTTATATTAAGATAGTCCCAGGAGAACTTATTACTAGATATGCTGTTGGGGTTGTGTCATCACTCCCACTCTGTGACTACCAAAACATTGTCCATTTACTGATGGGAGGAATACAAGTTTTATTTCCCAAAATGGTATGTTCTAGTTGATGGTAATATAGTTGCTGAGTTAGTTAGTAAATTAGTTGGTGAATGTCCAGCAGGCCAGACGCTCACGTATCTTGACTGAGTAGTTCTGGTGCTGGAATCTGGTGGCCCACTCCTCTCCGAAGCTGGAGTACACCGTTAGACTTCACTGACACCAATCTTAGTCTGCACAGGCACACTCTTGTGTAGTCTTATAACAGCATTTGACACCACTTCGGTGCCAAATAGAAACTCACAATTCTGAAACAAAAGTATTGGGTCATGTGTCAGAACTCTACCTCCTGAGCCACTTCTGCACACAACACGACACCACAACACCACACAGAATGGGTCAGATCTCTCTGACCACACAGCACATCTTACCTAGTTGTTTTCACATAGTATTAGTTCCCCAAGACTACATTGCATCTGAGATATGTTCGATAGCTTCCTGCTATTGAATAAGATAGGTGATATGTTCCACTGATCTCAACACTAGATCCTTTTTCATAGTTTTATTTAGGCGTTCCTATATATTTTCTTTGTATGTATGTCTCTAGACCCTGAACTGGGGCTGGGGACCTAGGGCGAACACTTACTTGTCGTAATCATTTTTATGATATGGCAGTATCAATCACTCGAATTATTAAAATATACGAAATAAATACTGTTCATTCTTACCAGAATTCAGAATTGAGAACACAGTTAAATTTGCTAGCAAAACTCAGCTGAACTGCTGGCTGTATGATGGCGTCCCACTATATTTGTATTCTTCTGGAATCAACACCACTATTAATTTAAACTGCGTCTCTGAACAGACTTATGTAAAATGGCAAAATTTCACATCTCTGTCCCCGCTACTATAAAATGCGTTGACCAATCGTCGACTTCCCCCCTAACTTTCAAATCTACAACCAAAAGTCACTTCAGTCAAATCTCAGTCAAGTATGTATTACGGTCTGTTAGTCCGTCTGTCTCTACTTGATTTTTCGTAAAAAACACGCGTGGTTCTACATGCATTTCCTACACGAATCTGCCTCCTAAGTTATTTTTAGCTACAATTCTCCACCATTTCCCCTCTCTTTAATTACAGCTCGATTTTTACGTTTGCATGCTCAAGGCCAAAATTTTTGAAAGTTTAGTGACATAGTTTAACAGTGCAGTCGCTCGTCTGATATGAACAATACAGTCTTTTGTCAATATCTTCCTTATTATCTATCCGTCTGTATAAATGAAAGCATATTATTTCTCTGCACAAGATGGGCTATCAAATTAGCTAGGTTTTATTTTCATAACTCTATTATTAAGAAAAAACATATTTTTTCTCAAGTTTAGTTTTTGAAATTTGTTCAAGAACCTTCTCTCATGTGTTTTGCCGCGGCATTCAAATAAAGACCAAGTATCGAAAAACGTCCAAGAAATGACTGTCTCGAATAAGAGCTAAGGTCCTTTTCTTGTCCATTTCCTTACTTATGTCAACTAGTGACGTGAATTTTTTTTTCTTTCACCACCAATTGCGTCTTTTTGCCGTTCGAACTTCAAACACGTGTTCAGTCATATCTTTCCTTTTTTGATCTCCGTTTCACCCCCCCCCCCCCCCGTCTACAAAGGGTAAACGTTCCGTCTGCACGTCTAACTAGATAATTTGAATGGTGGCAGGAAAGGCGGGCATGGGCGAGCATGTCTCCTAGTATCTTACGCATTATTTTTATCCCTACATTTTATCGTTAAATTTTGGAGATATTTTAACGTTGTATCATGGTAAATTTATCACACATCTCCCCACCTGAGAACATGCACTACGGAAAGTTCCAAAACCAGTGATACACATAGATAAAATTACTCCGCACGCCTACCACTACTCTAATTTTGATCACAGGGGTGCCGACTGAGGAAATCTGCACCGACATTCAATGACCCTGGGATGTATTCGATAATAAACTGATAAGGTTGCAGTAATAAAGACCACCTCAACAATCTTGCGTTTTCATGCCTAGCCTGAGATAAGAATACCAGGGGCTGATGATCCGTCTGGACCACAAAAGTCCTACCATACAGATAGATTTGGAACTTCTTTATTGTCCAGATTAACGCTAAACATTCCTTTTCGCTTGTAGAATATCCTTGTTCCGCTTTATTCAATTTGCGGCTTGCATAAGCGACTGGGTTCAGTTCCCCATCGGGTGAAGATGACCTCTGCAACAAGGCCGCCCCGAGGCCTAAATTACTTGCATCTGTTCTCACCACAAAGTCCTGTGTCAAATCAGGCAATTTGAGAATAGGCTTGCTAGTGAGTTTTTCCTTTAATTCTTGGAAAGCTAATTCACATTGCGCAGTCCAAATAATTTTATCTGGAAGTCCCTTGCGAGTCAGAACAGTCAGAGGAGCACAAATAGAGTTAAAATTTTTGATATATTTTTGATAAAATCCGCATAACGACACGAATGATCGCACGTCCTTTTTTGTTTGTGGTCTAGGTGCTCTCTGCAGTTTTTCCAGGTTCTTGGAATCAGGGGTCATGTTACCCTGATATACAGTGTGTCCCAAGAATTCCAACTCTTTGCATCCAATACAACATTTTGTTGGCCTAGCAGTTAAGTTCGCCTCCCTAAGCCTATCAAATAACATTTTTAGAGCGTCAATGTGTTCTTCAAATGTCTCTGTGGCGACGAGAATATCATCCATGAAATTCGTGATACATGGGTTATTCAGGGGATCCAACAATTTGCGCATCATCCTTGAAAATACACTCGGAACATTTTTCAATCCGAATGGTAGCATGTTGAATTCATAATGTCCTTCCGATGCGCTAAACGCTAAATAAGGTCTCACTTCAGGCTTCACTGGAATCTGGTAATAGCCTTTACTAAGATCCACCTTTGAAAAGTATTTTGCCTTGTTTAATCTGGCAAATAACTGTTTTGTGTCTGGTAATGGATCCACTTGTCCTTCTGTGACAGCATTCAGTTTCCTGTAATCTATGCACAGTCTGTGTTCCCCAGACGGTTTCCTCAACAAAACTACACTGGAGCTAAAAGATGATTCACTGTGTGAAATAATCCCCTCCTTCAACAAATAATCTATTTCTTCCTTCAATGCCTTCTCCTTCGCGAACGGAATAGAATAGGCTCTCATACAGATTGGGTTTGAGTCTACCAGTTTCATATCATACTGTAGCAAATTTGTATGCCCTGGTTTATCTGTTAATACATCTGTATGTTCCTCCAGAACCTGTTGAACTCTCTCCCTCTGATTTTTAGTCAGGTGCTTACTGACTTTTACCTGTGCGGCTGTTTCACAAGGATGTAATGGGTATTCATGCGAGGTGAGTGGTTCCTTTTGCATTTGAGTTGCGATAGCCAAGGTCAGTAAGGGGGTGCTTTCCTGGAGTGGTCTGTCCAGATACTTCTTTAAAAGGTTTACATGATAAACTTTCTCCTTCCCCTTTTTGTCAATTTTATAATTTGTTCTAGACACCTTCTCTAGAACCGTATATGGACCTTGCCATCCAATTTGTAATTTATTCTGGCTGCCGGGTAGTAGAAGAAGCACCTTCTCTCCCACAGCTAGTTCTCTGTCCTTTGCCTTCCTATTAAAATATGCTGCATGTTTCTTCCTGGCTTGTCTCAAATTATCATTTGCCAGTTTCCATCCAGCTTTCAGACGAGTGGTCAGTTCGTTCACGTATTGATAAGATGAGGTAACAGTCTCTTCTGCCTTCTCATCAGTCCAGGTCCTTAATAAAGCTTCTAATGGACCTTTTATTGGCCTCCCAAATAGCAGTGTTGCGGGAGCCATCCCGGGTGAACTATGTGGTACCTCCCGATACGCAAACAACGCGGCGGGCAGGAATTGATCCCACAGATCCGGTTTTTCGTGTGCCAGCTTCCTCAGGATAGAAATGAGAGTCCCATTAAACCTCTCTACCTGGCCGTTCCCTTGCGGATGGTACGGACTACAATGAAAGTGTCTGGCTTGAAATAGCTTAAAAACTTCTTCCGTTAGTTTCCCCTTGAACTGAGAGCCATTATCAGTCAAGATTTGATGCGGGAATCCTAATCTTGTGAATATTGTAAGTAGTGCCTCTGCTACATGTTTTGAATCAATTGATGGCAGGGCTACCGCCTCTCCCCACATAGAACAAGTGTCCACCAGAGTAAGGATGTAACTGTTCTTCCTCTTGGTCCGAGTAAGAGGTCCCACAATATCCACTGCAACCCTCTCAAAAGGTGTTCCCACTATGGGCATTTCCCCTAGAGTTGCAGGAGCAGTCCAGTGCTTTGGAGCTACCCTTTGACATTCTGGACAGGATTTGACATATCCTTTTATATCCTCCGTTATCCCTGGCCAGAAGTAATGACAAGCTATACACTGTCCTGTGGCGCTGATCCCCATGTGACCACTGAAGGGAATCGCATGCCCGAGTTCCATCACTTTATCCCTATATGAAGTGGGAAGAACCAGCTGGTTGTGACCATTTGTTCCAGTTCCGGCCTTCCTGTATAACAGTTTTTTCTTCATAAAGTATTCCCCCTTGCTTGGAGGTGTGTGGCATTTGGGCAATTTTTTAAAACATGGCTTGAGTGTCCTATCCTCAGCCTGCGCCTTCCTCATCTCCTCTGGATGAGCATTTATAGGTTCACCTTCTTCCTCCTTTTTCTGTGACCTGGTCTGCACTGTCGCCATGATCACAGGTCTCTCGGGATTCCCCAAGAAGACGTATCTACACCCCAATATCAGAGGGTAGATTGGTTCATCTATCACTGCTGCTCTGATCTCTCCTTCCACATAGCGAGTTTTCACCGTTATCCTTGCGATGGGAAGTGTCATGAGTGGTATGTCCTTAGTCGCAACTTGTATTTCCACTGTTTCTATGGTATACTGACTTGGGTCCACTAGGCTAGACTTCACATCTGAATCATAATCCAAACCTGTATCATAAAGGCACCTTATGGTGACCCCATTACAAATAACATCCTCACAAACTGGGGGGTGATAAGGTTCCTGCTGTCCATTAGGATTAACCTTTAATCTTTGAGTCCCCGACTTCATTGCAGCAATGTTTGAAGGTTTCCTTCTACAAAATTCGGTGTTATGGTTATCTTTCTTGCACCATTTGCACCATCTTTTTCCTTGGTTAAACGGTTTTCTTTCATTGTATTTTTGGTCATTGAACTGTGAGTTTCTGTCTCGATAGTCATTTCTTGGCCGTTCAAAGTTTGTCCTGCCTTTATTGCCCTGTTCTCTATTTTCAAATTTATTAAATGGCTGTGGAGCTTTAAAAGTTTCTATGTGCTTCTTTTTAGAGCCACTTACCTCTGCCTGGGCTGCCTGATACCTCTCAGCGACATTTAAAACCTCCCCCAACTTCTCTGCACCTTGTTCCATTAGAAATGTTCTCAAGTCTGGAGCCATGGACTCTCTCAATTGCTCTATCATGATCATCTCTTTAAGATCTTGGGTCTTCCCCAGAGCAGTCCATTTCTCCAAATAGGTTTCCAGTCTGGCAGAGAATTGGTGGTATGTCTCCCCAGACAACAGTTTGGCATTTCTAAATTTCTTACGGTAAAATTCACATTTTTTTCGTACCTCAATAACAAAGCCTGCTTTAACATGTCATAATTGTCTTGGTCTTCTCTGTTCATTTTTGCGAAGACTTCATAAGAAGTACCTCTCAGTCCCTGTGATAACTTTAAACTCAGACTCTCTCTCTCTAACCCATATGTAGTAGCTAATAATTCAAAACGACTGAGGTATCCCTCGATGTCATCGTCTTTTTCAACAAAATGGTCTAAATGAAACCCCATAGCTGATGTTGAGGCTCCCTGACTAGGCGTAGCATCTGAGGCAAAAGGGCTGGCACCATTTTCAGGAGCATGGCCTTGTAACTCCAGCTCCCTTAGTCGTAATTCGTGCTCCCTTTGCAACCTTCTATCTTCTGCCTCACTTTCGGCCTTTTTATCTTCTGCTTCCTTTGCTGTCGTTTTTCTTCTGCCTCAATCTGCAGCCTCATAAGTTCTCTATCAGCCTCAATTTGTAACCTCTTCTCTTCAGTTAACCTCCTATCTTCCCTTTCAATATACTTGTCACATTCAGCAGTTACATACTGAATTAAAACCTGACCATCTGTTCCCATTTCCTTCGCCGTTAGCACAGCAGCTGATCTGAACTTTGCCAGCTCAGCCATCACACAAAATAACAATGATCAAGGTAAAAATCTAACTAATCAATAACTAAAGTAATTCTAATTAACTATTGAGTAAGGTAATTCTAATTAACCATATAATTAATTAATTACCACTGGCTGTGAAGAATCACCAACTTTTATTTTCACTTTCAATTTTAAGGGACCCTTTTAATTTTTACAATTTGTCGCCCTGATTTTATTCTCCCACCAGGAGATCCTAATATTACTGATAAGCTAATTATCCCTGGACAAGACCCCAATATTTGTAGTAGATTTTGATGGTATTGTATGGTTGATGTTACCTAGTGTGATGTATGAGGTCAGCTGTGAAGGCTCCTGAGATAAATGTAGATGTGAATTACAGAAGGCCCTTCTTACTACCACTTACGACCTCACGCATATCTTTTTTACTAATGAATGTAGCTACGTTAAAAGTCTAGGGTACTGATATGTAATGTGTTGTGGTAGATTACATACACACACACACACAGATAATCAATAAGTCTAATAATATTAATAAAATTTATAACACACTGAACTAACTCAGGCTGTTTTAGTTTTAAAATTTAAATCTTTTGATAAATTTATTTGTTCTGAACCAAATGGTTAGTTGGTAAGAACATAAGAAATATTATGGAGTTATAAATGGAATGCATAATCATATGACATAATAAAATGGAATGTGTATATCTAATTATTTCAAATGACTGGTTAATATTACTTATATTAAGATAGTCCCAGGAGAACTTATTACTAGATATGCTGTTGAGGTGGTGTCATCACTCCCACTCTGTGACTACCAAAACATTGTCCATTTACTGATGGGAGGAATACAAGTTTTATTTCCCAAAATGGTATGTTCTAGTTGATGGTAATATAGTTGCTGAGTTAGTTAGTAAATTAGTTGGTGAATGTCCAGCAGGCCAGACGCTCACGTATCTTGACTGAGTAGTTCTGGTGCTGGAATCTTTTGGCCCACTCCTCTCCGAAGCTGGAGTACACCGTTAGACTTCACTGACACCAATCTTAGTCTGCACAGGCACACTCTTGTGTAGTCTTATAACAGCATTTGACACCACTTCGGTGCCAAATAGAAACTCACAATTCTGAAACAAAAGTATTGGGTCATGTGTCAGAACTCTACCTCCTGAGCCACTTCTGCACACAACACGACACCACAACACCACACAGAATGGGTCAGATCTCTCTGACCACACAGCACATCTTACCTAGTTGTTTTCACATAGTACTAGTTCCCCAAGACTACATTGCATCTGTGATATGTTCAATAGCTTCCTGCTATTGAATAAGATAGGTGATATGTTCCACTGATCTCAACACTAGATCCTTTTTCATAGTTTTATTTAGGCGTTCCTATATATTTTCTTTGTATGTATGTCTCTAGACCCTGAACTGGGGCTGGGGACCTAGGGCGAACACTTACTTGTCGTAATCATTTTTATGATATGGCAGTATCAATCACTCGAATTATTAAAATATACGAAATAAATACTGTTCATTCTTACCAGAATTCAGAATTGAGAACACAGTTAAATTTGCTAGCAAAACTCAGCTGAGCTGCTGGCTGTATGATGGCGTCCCACTATATTTGTATTCTTCTGGAATCAACACCACTATTAATTTAAACTGCGTCTCTGAACAGACTTATGTCAAATGGCAAAATTTCACATCTTTGTCCCGCTACTATAAAATGCGTTGACCAATCGCCGACTTCCCCCCTAACTTTCAAATCTACAACCAAAAGTCACTTCAGTCAAATCTCAGTCAAGTATGTATTACGGTCTGTTAGTCCGTCTGTCTCTACTTGATTTTTCATAAAAAACACGCGTGGTTCTACATGCATTTCCTACACGAATCTGCCTCCTAAGTTATTTTTAGCTACAATTCTCCACCATTTCCCCTCTCTTTAATTACAGCTCGATTTTTACGTTTGCATGCTCAAGGCTAAAATTTTTGAAAGTTTAGTGACATAGTTTAACAGTGCAGTCGCTCGTCTGATATGAACAATACAGTCTTTTGTCAATATCTTCCTTATTATCTATCCGTCTGTATAAATGAAAGCATATTATTTCTCTGCACACGATGGGCTATCAAACTAGCTAGGTTTTATTTTCATAACTCTATTATTAAGAAAAAACTTATTTTTTCTCAAGTTTAGTTTTTGAAATTTGTTCGAGAACCTTCTCTCATGTGTTTTGCCGCGGCATTCAAATAAAGACCAAGTATCGAAAAACGTCCAAGAAATGACTGTCTCGAATAAGAGCTAAGGTCCTTTTCTTGTCCATTTCCTTACTTATGTCAACGAATTTTTTTTTCTTTCACCACCAATTGCGTCTTTTTGCCGTTCGAACTTCAAACACGTGTTCAGTCATATCTTTCCTTTTTTGATCTCCGTTTCATTCCCCCCGTCTACAAAGGGTAAACGTTCCGTCTGCACGTCTAACTAGATAATTTGAATGGTGGCAGGAAAGGCGGGCATGGGCGAGCATGTCTCCTAGTATCTTACGCATTATTTTTATCCCTACATTTTATCGTTAATTTTGGAGATATTTTAACGTTGTATCATGGTAAATTTATCACACTGTTCTAGAGAAGGTGTCTAGGACAAATTATAAAATCGACAAGAAGAGGAAATAGAAAATATATCATGTGAACCTTCTAAAGAAGTATCTGGACAGGGAAATCCAGGAAGGAACACACTTAATATCCTTGTCGATAGCAACGGGGATGAAAAATGAACCACTCACCTCTCATGAGTACCCCCTGAAAACACGTGAGACCCCTGCACAGGTAAATGTCAGTAAACACTTGACGAAAAAACCGAGGGAACAGGTTCAAAAGGTTCTGACTGATCATACGGACGTGTTAACGGACAAACCGGGGCACATAAATTTGTTGGAATATGATATGAAACTAGTAGACCCAACACCGATCTATATGAGAGCCTACACTATCCCGTTTGCCAAGGAGAAAGCTTTGAAAGAGGAGATTGAGTACCTATTGAAAGAAGGGATTATTTCTCATAGCGAATCTCCGTATAGCTCTGGTGTGGTTTTGCTGAGGAAACCCTCTGGAGAACATAGACTGTGTATAGATTACAGGAAACTGAATGCTGTCACAGAGAATCAGGTGGATCCATTACCTGACACAAATCAATTATTTGCCAGGCTGAACAAGGCAACATATTTTTCGAAGGTGGATCTGAGCAAAGGCTATTATCAGATTCCAGTAAAGCCTGAGGTCCGCCTTATTTAGCGTTTAGCACTTCGGAAGGACATTATAAATTCAACATGTTGCCGTTTGGGTTGAAAAATGCTCCGAGTGTGTTTTCTAGGATGATGCGAAAATTGTTGGATCCCCTGAAAAACCCATGCATCACAAATTTTATGGATGATATCCTCATTGCTACGGAAACATTTGAGGAACACATTAACTCTTTGACTATGCTGTTTGATAGACTGAGAGAGGCTAATTTGACGGCTAGACCAACAAAATGTTGTATTAGTTGTAAAGAGTTGGAGTTCTTGTGACATACTGTATATCAGGGTAACATGACCCCTGACCCCAAGAACCTCAAGAAATTACAGAGAGCACCGCGGCCACAAACCAAGAAAGATGTGAGATCCTTCGTGTCGTTGTGTGGATTCTGTCAGAAATATATCAAAAATTTTAACTCTATATGTGCTCCTCTGACGGATTTAACTCGCAAGGGAAATCCTGATAGAATTGTTTGGTCAGCGCAGTGTGATTTAGCATACCAAGAGTTAAAGGAAAAACTTACAAGCAAGCCAATCTTGAAATTACCTGATTTGAGTCAGGAATTTGTGGTGAGAAGTGACGCAAGCAAAGTAGGCATGGAGGCTACTGTGTTGCAAAGGTCATCGTCACCAGACTGGGAGCTGAACCCAGTCGCTTATGCTAGCCGCAAGTTGAACACAGCGGAGCAAAACTATTCAACAAGCGAAAAAGAATGTCTAGCTTTAATCTGGGCGATACGAAAGTTCCAGATCTATCTATTTGGAAGAACATTCGTGGTCCAGACGGATCATCAGCCCCTCGTATTCTTATCACAGGCAAAGCATGAAAATGCTCGTTTATTACGATGGTCGTTACTCCTACAGCCATATTCATTCACTATTGAATACATTCCGGCGTCACTGAACGTGGGTGCAGATTTCCTCAGTAGACATCGCTGTGATCAAAATCAGAGTATTCATCAGGCGTAAGGAGTTAATTTTATCTATGTGTATCACTGTTTTTGGGAACTTGCATCAGGCATGTTCTTAAGTGGGGAGATGTGTGATAAAGTACATTGATACAGTGATAAAATTATTAATTATAAGTATGAAAGTTAAAATAATATGAGTAGAAATAGAAATAGTAAAGTTGTAACGCGTCTTCTTTCCCCGCGCCAGTCATCGCATTGAAATAAGAACGTAGTGTGAAACCTTATTGCCGCGCTAGTGGTATTGGATTTTGTAACTCGCCAGTCAAGGGTTAACGGTAAAAATTTGGAAAACGACAAGCTTAGTTGTTCCAAGAAAGATAGTAAGAATAAAACAGGGGAAGCATAAACGAACGCATAAAAGTGAGAGAGAGAGAGAGAGAGAGAGCGAACACGTGCCACAAATTGTCAAGCGTTAGATTCTTGGACTAGCTACTGTCGTGAAACATTCTAAATCCACATATATAAATTAAAAGGAAAATGTAAAGCCTAACACATAAATTCAATAAAAGGGAAAGAAGAATGGCAAAGAACAGTGCTGTCACAATGACTGTACTAGAGATCCCCCTTTTTCTGCTTCGTCTGCATATTCTCACGCTTGCACGTTTACTAGTAAAGCCTACAGCAGCATACACGCGTTTCCACAAAACAATAAAACGTGTACTGCATTTCTAAGAAAACCTTGAGATACGCAAGCTGATTAATAACCTAGATTAATACACTGCGTAATGAAAAGACAGATGGAATTAGGATAGAAAGAGGGAGGGCTGAAAGCAGGAACGCCGGCAACACTAACACGCGTCTCGCGATATACAATTAATGCCACCCCCAACGCGAAAGGCATGAAGCACTAGCTTTTTTTTTCAAATAGACAGTGATAAAAAACACTACCCATACGAGAGTTAGGTTTAAAAACCTGTAAAATGCTTATTGGGAAACATGACATTATACTGGTTTACGTTTGAAAGCCTGACAGTACAGCAGACACCCTAAAGTTTGGAAGTGAGGAGGTGGTAACAGCACGACTATCCTAGAAGAAAATACATATTTTGAACGCCGCCACTTAGCTCCCTTAAAGCTTATATATTTGGGTTCCTTAGGACTTGCTGACAAAGAATAGGTTAAGTGTTACGCAAATAGTCTAGGAATTAACAAATTATAGCCAAAAGAAAATAGTGAGGGTGTCAGACAACACCAAATAATAATCTCACAGTGGCATGTTTTGAAACCATCATTTTACGGGAAATAGGCCACCATGTTAAATCCTATTTGATTGGATAGAAGTAAATGTAAGGCGAAACACGATTAGTCGGACTATAAATACTAATTTTGGTTGTTAGGGGAAACGTGAGAAGGGTAAAATTTTTTGAAAAAGCTGTGTAAACATGGCCCGATTGGTTAGACCCGCCAATATAGTCAATTAGGAGCGTCAGTTCAGTGCCACATTTTAAAATAAACTTACTCAGAAACAGTGCGTTGAGAACCAGCTTATATTTTTTCTAAATAAAAGCCTGGGACAGAGGCAGATCGGAATTTGTGCCATATTCATCGCCAGTCAACGTATTTGTGTATTATTTCCATGAATTGTGGTAAGCTTGACATATTTGATATCTTTTAATGAAAATTGAATGTAAATTGATAATTTATGTCTGTATATGTGCGTGGTTCAGTAGCAAACATGAGGCAAGGCCTAGATAGTGCTCCAACCTGAACAGGACGTGTCGGAGAAAAGTAAAACTGCATGGAATTGCCAAACAGTACACTGACACCTATCTTATTGACTAGATAGAACTAATGCTGGAATTGCAGAGGCGTAGTAACCATTAGGGAGGAGTATACTGGTGTAAATTGTTTCAGATGAAGCTAGCAGTTGGCCTACCGCTCTGAACTCAGTGTTTGTTATGTATTGTGTTCAGTGTGGAAATAGATTATAAATTAGTTCTGAAGTAGGAGGTACAACCTTCTTGTTTCAGGGACCGTGGTCCTAAGTTATTGAAGCAGCACTTGGTCTGAGTTTTGCTGAATCCAGAGGCTGACAGCATACTCCTTGGTCCAGATAGCGACCAGTGAGGTGTCTCCAGAACACAGTGAAGCAATCGAGCAGAGGAGTCTTTTCCTGCCGCCATCACGAAAGATAAGCTTCTGTGGCCAGAGCAGCTCAACATTATGTGCCCCCCCCCCTCCCCCCTCTAAAAGTGACATTATATTAAACTCAGAGGGACAATAAATTGGTTCAAATGACAGGAACTGTGAACTTTTCCCAATACTATTTCCACGATAATCAAACACGTGAAGTCATGATGACAAACAACAATCTAGCTTGAAAAACAAAACGAGTATTACCTCATAGTACTACTTCACAACTTACAGACATAGGAAAATACTAATAAATTCTGTCAATACAAAGATCATATTTATAAATTGTGATTACATTTGATTGTGATTCCTGGTTCACTGTGTAGTTGAATCAGGATATCTATTGTTGAAAGTAATTATTACATATATATTTGAAACTTTACACTTGACTCATTTAAGATAGTCTTATAGAGTGTTATATGTGTGTGAGTGTCACAGTGTTGTAAAGTGTTGTGTGTAGTGGATTTTGATGGTACTGTATGGTTGATGTTACCTAGTGTGATGTATGAGGTCAGCTGTGAAGGCTTCTGAGATAAATGTAGATGTGAATTACAGAAGGCCCTTCTTACTACCACTAACGACCTCACACATATCTTTTTTACTAATGAATGTGGCTACGTTAAAAGTCTAGGGTACTGATATGTAATGTGTTGTGATAGAGTACACACACACACACAGATAATTAAGAAGTCTAATAATATTAATAAAATTTATAACACACTGAACTAACTCAGGCTGTTTTAGTTTTAAAAGTTAAATCTTTTGATAAATTTATTTGTTCTGAACCAATTGTTTAGTTGGTCAGAACATAAGAAATATTATGGAGTTATAAATAGAATGCATAATCATATGACATAATAAAATGGAAAATGTGTACCTAATTATTTCAAATGACTGGTTAATAATAATAATTATATTAAGATAGTCCCATGAGAACTTATTACTAGATATGCCGTTGGGGTGGTGTCATCACTCCCAGTCTATGACTACCAAACATTGTCCATCGACTTAGGGGATGAATATATAGTTTAATTTCCCCAATGGGAAGTCTTTATTTATATGGTGAATTAGTTGGTGGGTTAGTGGGTAATTTGTTGGTAAATCAGTTGGTGAACGTCCAGCAGGCCAGATATCACTTATCTCGCCTGCGTCGATCTAGTACAAAAGTCTGGTGGCCCCTCCTCTCCGTGCTGGGGATAATATGCGGCCGCTCTGACACAATGGTAGACTGCACTGGTCCACACTTGTATATATTACTACATCATTTGACACCGCTTTGGTGCCAAACAGAAACTCACAATTCTGAAACAAAATTATTGGGTCATGTGTCAGAATTCTACCTCCTGAACCACTTCTGCACACAACACTACACACAACAACACCACATAGACTGGGTCAGATCTCTCTGACCACACAGCACATCTTACCTAGTTGGTTTCACATAGTACTAGTTCCCCAAGACTACATTGCATCTGAGATATGTTCAATAGCTTCCTGCTATTGAATAAGATAGGTGATATGTTCCACTGATCTCAACACTAGATCTTTTTCATAGTTTCATTTAGGCGTTCCTATATATGTTCTTTGTATGTATGTCTCTAGACCCTGAACTTGGGCTGGGGATCTAGAGCGAACACTTACTTGTCGTAATCATTTTTATGATTTGGCAGTATCAATCACTCGAATTATTAAAATATACAAAATAAATATTGTTCATTCTTACCAGAATTCAGAATTGAGAACACAGTTAAATTTGCTAGCAAAACTCAGCTGAGCTGCTGGCTGTATGATGGCGTCCCACTATATATTTGTATTCTTCAGGAATCAACACCACTATTAATTTAAACTGCGTCTCTGAACAGACTTATGTCAAATGGCAAAATTTCACCTCTCTGTCCCGCTACTATAAAATGCGTTGGCCAATCGCCGACTTCCCCCCTAACTTTCAAATTCCAACCAAAAAGTCACTTCAGTCAAATCTCAGTCAAGTATGTATTACGGTCTGTTAGTCCGTCTGTCTCGACTTGTTTTTTCATAAAAACACCCTTGGTTTTACATGTATTTCCTACACGAATCTGCCTCCTAAGTTATTTTTAGCTACAATTCTCCACCACTTCCCCTCTCTTTAATTACAGCTCGATTTTTACATTTGCATACTCAAGGCCAAGATTTTCGAAACTTTTAGTGACATGGGTTAACAGTGCAGTCGCTCGTCTGATATGAACAATACAGTCTTTTGTCAATATCTTCCTTATTATCTATCCGTCTGTATAATTGAAAGCATATTATTTCTCTGCTCAAGATGGGCTATCAAACTAGCTAGGTTTTATTTTCATAACTCTATTATTAAGAAAAAACATATTTTTTTTTAAGTTTAGTTTTAGAAATTTGTTCGAGAACCTTCTCTCATGTGTTTTGCCTCGGCATTCAAATATAGACCAAGTATCGAAAAACGTCCAAGAAATGACTGTCTCGAATAAGAGCTAAGGTCCTTTTCTTGTCCATTTCCTTACTTATGTCAACTAGTGACGTGAATTTTTTTTCTTTCACCCCCAGTTTCGCCTTTTTGCCGTTCGAACTTCAAACACGTGTTCAGTCATATCTTTCCTTTTTTGATCTCCGTTTCATCCCCCCCCCCGTCTACAAAGGGTAAACGTTCCGTCTGCACGTCTAACTAGATAATTTGAATGGTGGCTGGAAAGGCTGGCATGGGCGAGCATGTCTCCTAGTATCTGACGCATTATTTTTAACCCTACATTTTATCGTTAAATTTTGGAGATATTTTAATGTTGTATCATGGTAAAATTATCACATTGTGGAATAAATTAAATTGTTTATCTGTCTGTTGTTGTTGTGACTTACACTTCATCATTTTCATAACCCTAGACATTCAACGTAGTCATCACAATATTCCAGAATAATTCTGACTGAGGTATAAATGTGGTAGCAAGTAAGGTCATCTGTAATACACCACACTTATTAGATACAGATACCTTCACAGCTGATCTCAGTCAGTACACTAAATCCCCTATAAATATTAATATCATTCCACTTTACCACAGCTACCCAAGACGACAGTGCGAGACGATACAGTGGAAGGTGTTCGGTAACGTGTCGCAAGCTTTGTAGAATTTAAAAATACCCCGCAAAATCCAATACGTTTTCGGACTATAGGCACACTGAGAAAATATATAAACACACAGCTGCAAAAGAGTCAATTTTATGACGTAAAAAATTAGTAGTTTCAGTTTTGGACAACGCGGGAGAGGAGAAAAGATGGCGTAATTTATATGATAGTGGAAATTGAAACTAACTCTGGAAAAAATATGGATTTCTTTATTAATGGGTTTAGGATCATAAAACCTAGTTAGTTTGATGGCTTATCATCTCCTGATAAATAATATGTTTAAAAATACAAAATCCCCCAGTAGATAAGAAAGTTATTGACAAAAGACTGTATTTGTTCGTGCAGAATGGCGGTTTTGCATTCATTTTGCATTCACTAACGATTACAATTGTGAACGCGTTGTTGGAAATGAGACAAGCAAGCATGTATTCTGATGGAGGAGGGGTAGACAAGGGGAGAGAAATTATGGGATGGCTTAACACAAAATATATTTTAGCAGTAGAAATCTAAGAATGAGTGAGGAGAAAACTTGTTATGTCCAAAAATCAAGTCTGTTTTTGCTTTTATTTTCAAATTCAAAAGTAGTCGTTCGCTCATTGGCCAACGCCTTTTATAATATTGAAGAATTCAAAGTCTCGACGCCATTTGTATAATACAGTCCCTCGAACAGGACGTTTGAAATTCTGGGAAGTGTGACTTGCCTTAGTAACTAAATATATATAACTAAAACAATAATAGGCATCACAATCCAGCCAGCAGGACATCTGAAGTCTGCTAATCAACGTACCTGTGTTCATTCATTGAATTTATGGATTTTTATCTGGCACTAGCCCGGTGCCAGATGTCTGTGAAAAGCAGTTGAGAAGTCTTTTCATTTCCAGTAGTGACAGGGGTCTACAGAGTCCACCCTGTTACTTTTGGGCCAGTATCAAAGGGATCGTTTTACAGCAAGAATAAGGACAGTTCAAGTTGTGCCAGATAAGTAAAATATCTGGCACCCGACTTTTCATCAGCATCAAAGACTAGTGCACCCCTGTGTAACATATTAAAAATATTCCCCAAAGGAATAAAACATTGACAGTTGTGTATTAAAGAACTGGAGATGATTAAAGAATCCCAAACAGACATCCAGTGTTAGAAACCAGTAATATTAAAAATTTAGTAACACTATTAGTATATTTTAACAGTATATGTTTGGACAAACTGTCCCTTTGGGTTAAAAATTTGCATTTTATGTATATACCTTGAGTTCTTTTAATTTTGAAAGTCCTGACCAGAAGAATACTAGGTTCAGGATCAATAAAATGGTATAGAAAATATTTACATATAAAAATTTAACCCAGGTGTTAGTTCATTTGATCATAGACTTTAATATATGTTTATGTGTGTGTGTGTGTTAGTGTTACTTACCATCGCACCACACTGGCATAACCCTAGACATTAGACGTAGCTATCATACATACTAGTCAAGAATAGGTCTGATTGAGGTCATAAGGTGGTAGCAGAAAGGTACCCTGATAACTCAACCCAAAATTTGTTATAATCAGGGACCTTCACAGCTGACCTCATTCAGTACAATAGTAATAAAGAACAACAACATTGCATAACATCAAAAACCACCACACACAGAATGCTTCATTTATTAAATTGAGTATATTTATTCGTTCATTTCCGCGACTTCTGCTGCGTCTGCTACACTGCTTGTTGATGGAACACTTATAAAACAAAAGGAAGGGAAACCTGAGGCCTGTAAACAGTTAATAAATATTAGACAAACATAAAGGTATGTTTTCATGCACTCGTAAGAAATAAAGAAGTAGTAAATTTCCAGTGTTATGTGTTGCGGGTCGCACTAATGACCCGTCATCGAAGCATCATTTTTGGTGATGCCTAGATGGCAGGGAGGATAGTGTGATTCGCTTGCCTAGCTAGTCGCTGTTGTCGCACGGAAGGTCCTGGGTTCGAGTCCTGGGTAAACCACTCACGTCTGATGTTTTTCTGTTGTCTAGTTTTCTACTTCTTTATTTCTTACGAGTGCCTGAAAACATTACTTTATGTTTGTCTAATATTTATTTATTGATGGAACACTAGTTTGATCGGCAGACGCTTCTATTGTTTCCTTTAAATACTTTCATATATCACCTTGATTACAACTTTGTAATTTCTTTGTTATAAGATTGTTTTGCACCATGTGCACATGCATGACGTCTTGAAGACTTAAACTATGGTTCAGTTCCACGAATTTAATAACTGTTTCCATGCACTTTTCTGCCCGGAAATTTTAAAATGTTTGAGTTTTGGTCCGGATTTCTGCCACTTGGGCAACACACACACGCGCTCGCGCGCGCGCGCGCGCGCGCACACACACACACACACACACACACACACACTGACACACACACACACACACACACACACACACATATTCTCTTATTTTCCTTTCTTCCAGTGTCAAACGTCACATAATCTTACAATTTCTGCATAGATATAAATGAAAGTGAAAACAAACACATGGACATACCTTGTGAGGATGGAAAAGAACGCGACGACTTGGCACACATTTTTTGACCGCCTATTCCCGGGTGAGCTGGAAGAGTAATGTTGATGATAACGAAGTAAGTAATTACATTTTAAAAACAAAGCATTGGTATATCTACCGCCGTACATCGCCGTATACGAAGGGTGAACACTTAAACGTCCGGCGATTCTGGTGGACCGTCAATTTGTAAAACTGACTGCATACCATATTCCTTTTTAAATTTGTGTATTACTTCCCTTACCAGTTTTACTGAAGATCCCTTGTTTATTTATTATATTTTACAGATCGTGAGTAGCATATTGTATTAAGTTGTATACCTTAAATGGTTTCGGCTGTGATACCTGCGCATGTCGGCCTTATACATCCGATTTCAGTAGATTTCTTTAATTCTGATTTGCTTTCCTTAGCCGTTGACGGTCTCCAGGCTACCTGCAAAGCAGCAGGTGGTTTGAAATCAGTTTTTCTTCACCTAGGTGAGTTGCAATCCACGGTTTACAAGCTTGATTTACCCGGAGCATTCTGGATTTAGGGCACCAGAGACTCGCCCCTCGTCCGTTCTCCCGTTAGTAGAAACATGTCCCACCACGAGAAGGCCAGCAGCAGGGCTTTTTGCTGCCAGAGGCTATATATTGCACATGCCTTAGAATTATTTAAACGGAATGGAAAATTCATCCTCAACTCCCCTTCCCTCTTTGACAGCTTTTTGGACCCAATATTTCAAACGACTTGAACTGTTTTTGGGTCTTCTGGCTGTATTGTTTACACTCATCAGTTCACATTTTGTTTTCTAACTTTTACTGTTCGTTTTCCACAAAAGTTGTCCCTTCAACGACGCGTTTGTCCGGTAAGGGTCAGTGTTGCCACCCTGAATTTAAAAAAAAATAAACACCAAAAAAAAAACAAAAAAAAAACTAGATGGTATCTTAAGGGGAGGAGCTACCGTGAAATGCTATTTTCGTTATTAATCACACGATTTCAATGACAATGCAAATACTTAACCTACATCAATTACAGACTTAACCTACATCAATCACAGACTTAACCTACTGTTACGTCCATTTTCGCACAACCATTTATGATGCGAGACTTAACAGATTACCAGATGCCAAAATCTAACTATGTTAGACGTACTTAGGTACGCATCTATGTTTGTGATAATAACTTAAATTTATTATGCACCAAAGTGCACAAATTCGGTGCGAGATATTCGTTGGTTGCCTAAGAGCGCTGATGACGTCAGAGACACGTCAGAGATAGAAGAGACAAGATGCCGGTTTTTCAAGACAGACGTTGTTCTGGTCTTTGAGTCCCATATTGCGGGAATAGTTGATTGTGATTATATATATTAGCTACCTTCCAAGGCGAAGCGTTAGCCACAGCCAAGTTTGATTCATACTCTTCAGTATCTCCATGTGTGACGTACGTCTAAGTATGACAAATGAATTTCCCTGACTCGATGGATTATAACAGAATATTGGCCTCTCATAACTTTAGAACCCCTGATCATCTGTTGTAACTTTAACCTGCATGCAGCATTTCCACGAGAATTTTACACGCTGGATCATTAATATGTAGTCTGCTATCTTCTGTGAACTTTTGAGATCGCATGGCCTTTGATGGGAGGTTAAATCCCGCCCACGACCATCTCTGAGAACGATTTATAGCAATCTTTTCCCTAACGCCGGCCCAAAAGAGGACGTGGCCAGAGACTCACTCCTGTTTCTAGAGCAATTAACAGCAGTTCATTTTCTTACCTGGCTGTCGCCCCGCCTGGTGGGAGTTGCCAAAGCTTCTCAGAACAGCGGTACCATCAAAGACAGGCTGATCTTCAGAATTCAACGTGGAGTGGTATACGATCTAAAGAAATCAGGGAACTCTCAGCTAACGTAGTTAGTTTCTCGAGAAATTTTCGCACCCTCATGCGAGCAGCCTGAGACGAAGAAGATCGGTAGACCGGGGAAAACGGAGGAAACACAGCGGTTAACACAACGGCGTTGTTCCTCGGATTTTGCTATACTTCAAGAAAGGTGTGAAAATCCAACACGTCCCATTTAAGTTACATTCGAGATGTATAAATAAAGAACTCCCAAAACTGCATTTTATCGTTCGTTCTGACAGAATCCTAGTTTCACTAGCATATAGCCTAGTCGGATTCCTGCTAGATTTCATCTACCTTTGTAGACTATTGGAGTGTATTCTTTTCTGCACAGACGGTAATTTATACATTAGCTTCGAGTGATCAGTGGTCTAGTTATTTCATTTTATTTCACTGGATTGTGGTGTAAATTTAACCTTATTAAATAAACCCATTTCCAAAGTTCTAGTGCAAACTAAATGTTACATCTAAAAGTATTTCCTAATACAATTGACGCGTAAATTAATTTTGCAGACGTTAAAGGGAATTATAACTAGTAAATACAGTTTAGTTCTGTATAGATAGATGTGCTTTTAATTATTTTAACTCACGGGGAGTTTTCCTGTTTTGTTAATTGACGACGCTAATAAAGTAAATAGGCTAACTGAAATTTATCGTGTGTCAGATTATAATATGATTTGTAATGCATTTCTTGTTTTGATTATCTTTCATTCAGAACGATCATTCAACCTGCATCCCAGCAATTATTAATTATATACAGAGTTCTGCCAACTCAGTTCGATAACTCCAGTAACATATGAACTATTTTTAAAGCTAAACTTGTGGCGACCTGTAATGGGCCCCGCTCCTCTGAATTTAACTGAGAATAAAGCCACCCAAGAAACACTTTTAAAATACTAGTGCATATAGTCCTTAAAGTAAACTGGAAGCAGAACATACTTTATTCACTGCCCTATTTGTGAAGAAGAACATAGATCTACCTGAACACTGTCTGTCAAGTATATTCAGTGGATTTTACCCACCCCAGAAGAAGAACTTACCTCAGTGTTTTTAACTTGTGACAGTACGGAAAAAGAAAGTTATCTCCACCAGCTGTGCCAATTTTAGGAACCACACCATACCTCACGCCTAGCCAAGTGCCTGTGCCATTCATTAGGAACTTTATCTAAACCAACAGTAGCCTTTACGCTTCACCGTCTGGCGATTTTTTGAGACTATTTGTTACCTCGTTAAATCTGGGGCCTGACACGGAAGAAATAAGAAGACCAGTCTATTATTCCACGGTATTAGCTGCTGTGGTAAATAATTCCTAGAGTACCAGAATTCACCATTTTGGTAAGTCTGCGTGTGTGTCTGTGGGATGGCCAGCCCTAGTGTGTTTTTTTTTTAATGAAAGGAGATTTAATCTTTTCTTTACCCTTTTAATTAGTTCGACCTAGTATTAAGGTGCATTATATTCCTTGTACGGGACTTCTCCTAGCGGGATTGAGTAACTGGGTTCATTCCCCCCTCCCGTAAAATTTGTTGATTAAAGGGAGACATTTGAGAACCCTAGCTTTTCCTCTACACCCCCCCTCCCCTTTCTGTAACCCCTTGCCTCAGAGTAATAAATTTACCAGTTGGTTAAATTGCCCATCTCTGATCCCCCCCCCCCCCCCCTTCTTGTCTTTTGGACCGGGTCTTGTCTGTTAGTAAATACAAACGGGAAACGGTGGATGGGATATTTCTCCTCAAACCCCCCTCTTCCCTTGTCATCTTTGTATTCGGTAACCTTTGATTTTTGACTGTAAATGTATAATTATTTGTGACTGATTTATGATAATAAAGGTATTAAACTTTATTTGTATTGGTTGTCGGCTGGCCAAAAACTCCAAACATTTCCCATATTTTGTTATCGTAGTGTGTATTCATGTACGTTGTGCGTCAGAATCACCAAATTGGTGTGTGCGCATGAGCGACTGGAACTGACAAACAACTGTTTGTTCAGAAGAGTGGTAGGAATAGTTTTGAGAGACAAACATTGTCGTAATAAGAGACTGTCCTTACTCTTCCCCAGCCCTTGTGAACCTACTACCTCATTCTCCTAAATCCTTATTCTCACAGAGCCTTCAATATCACTCTACACTCTAAAGGGACCAATATCCACCAGAACCCTCTCAGGTAAAAATTACGACACCATGTGATACTCGATGTAAGTACTGTATAAGATTTTGACAGGGCTTCAGTATGGCATCATGACCTACTGCTAGTGTGTTCAAAATCCCTTGTGCGAAGTAATATTGAAATCGATAATTTTATGAAGTCTCAAGACAAGATGTCCGGCCAGAAAAATACATAAGTATCTTTGATAAAAGATTGAATATGGAAAAGAAGTGAATAATCTTCACCTCATTACTTTGCCGTTTGCGGGTTGTCTAACGGTCATTGAGGTCAGTCAAGTTTGACATTGAAAATATCATCTACATGCAGAATTCATATTACTATGCCTGATGTTCCAGTATGTCTTCATGATGATGTCGACTACCTTTCGTCTAATAAACTTGTTATGTAAACTGTCAGTCAAGCCCTGAATTCAGCGTCCATCAATTACGCTTGAATGTTAGTTCGTATATTAACATTGATTCAGTATTCTCACAGCCCATAGACTTGTAATCATTAATGTCACCATATCAGTCGGCCACCTGTAAGCCCGACCAAACTGACAGCATTCCTAGTCAGTAGCCTGATGAACTATTAGTAATAGACATAACCAATATTCACAAGAAAGAACTGTCGTATCGACTAAAGATCAAAGTATATACAGAAGTAAACAGCGTATCAGCCGATGGCCAAAGAACACAACGAAAGCCAAAGAACACTAACTATATACTTTACATCAGATCCGGAACCAAACAAGAACTAAAACTACAACAGTCTCAAACAAAAGTTAATACTACATCTGGTGTGCCAGTTTCAAGGGAAGCAGCTTCAAGAACTCATGCAACAATTCGAGTGTTCTTACCAGGGCAAATCTTTGCAAATCATCAAGATCAAGGACACTGTTTGCTCTTTGAGAGGTCTACCTAACGGTTTTCAAGACTGACCTTCAAGCGATCCTGATCCAAGTTTGGTTGTTATCTATCAACTGTGGATTTCTTCTGCATTTGACGCTTCTAATTTTGGAATCGGTGCCGTACTGCTACAGTCTTACGCAGGCACCTTACATCCAGTGATGTTCTTGTCCAGGAAGCTTACACCTGCTGAACGTAATTATTCAGTACTGGATAGAGAACTCTTGACGTTGGTTTGGTCCATAACCAAGCTACAAAAATTTCTGTTGGGCGCACACTTCGTTGTGGAGACGGATCAACGAGCACTTACAGCACTCCAAACCAAGGATTTGAAGTCTTCAAAGTCTACACGTTATGCCATAGCATTACAGCCATATCATTTTTCCATCCGAGCGATTCCTGGTTCTGAAAATGTGTTTGCGGACGTTCTTTCACGTTGTCCTCAGGATTCTACAGAGCCACTACGCCTTACCGAGAGTTAAGCCTCTACACCAAATCAATTCGATGTTACCACTTATGACACATGACTTTATCATCGTTCAATGATATTATTATGTTACATGAAACACCATATCGATGATTAACTTGACTATGCATCGTATCTTCAACATTAACATTTCAAGGGAGCCGCGCTAGCGTAGTGGTTACAACACCGCTCTGGCGACCAGGTGATTCAGGATCAAACCCGGGCGACGGCATTTGAGGATTTTTCGTCGACCGGGAATTGGACTGGATTAACTCGAGACCTGGCGAGGACATTTGAAGGAGTGTCGTCGACCAGGGATTGGCGGCTCCTGAGCCGACCCAGCTCTAATGGGTACCTCCGAAATCGGCGAGTATCTGCCTGAATGGCGAGGGACACCTGTCTCTGTACAAGAAAAGGGATACTCACGTAAAATCAATGTCAGGTTAGACATTAATAATAACCTGAGATTTCGCCTCGAGTATTAGCGGGCGTAAAAAAAAAAAAAAAAAAAATTCAAGGATTTTATACACATAACATTCCGTGCATACAGTGTGACGTGGTGAAATTAAGAAAATGCTAGAATCGGAACTTAACTTTTCCGACATAATGACATCTGCACTCCAACTTCATATTAATGCTACGCGTTGTTGACAATCTTGCCATATAACATAATGACTTAGTAACTGTGTTGGTTACTTCATTTATAATGCAGTGAATAATTCAGGAACTTTTAAAACAATGACATAACTTAATTAGGTGTGGTGTTTATTACATATATGTGTTATAAATCTATTTGATAATTAGATATCACGCTTTCATAGCGCTGTTAATTTTCACTTGACATATTTTAGTTAGCAACTTCATCATTCATGCTTCATTGGCGTCGCTAAGTAATCCTACGCCACACTAGCAGTATTGTTTGATTCGACTATTTTCTTTCATCTTGTCCTCATTTTTACATTTATACTTTTACATGCATACTTTAGTTTCCATTTTTATGTCGTCATTCATTTATAATTTTTTCGGTGGCATTTTTTTTATTACTATCTCCATTCATCACCTATTTTCACTAGTGCTATAACATGTTCCAATTTTAATTGATAGTTATTGTACTATTTCGTACATTCTATCTCATTTCTTTGAGTTGAATTTAGTATCACATCTCTTTCACTATTATTCTTAGTTTCATCATCATCATCATTAGTTTCATACTCATATTTTAATAATATTTATTGAGTGATGTACCAGATAATTTGATTGATCTCGTCGCGATAATTTGAAAAATTTTTTTTTTTTTAAAATCCAGGGTCGAGGTATACTGTTACGTCCATTTTCGCACAACCATTTATGATGCGAGACTTAACAGATTACCAGATGCCAAAACCTAACTATGTTAGACGTACTTAGGTACGCATCTATGTTTGTGATAATAACTTAAATTTGTTATGCACCAAAGTGCACAAATTTGGTGCGAGATATTCGTTGGTTGCCAAAGAGCGTTGATGACGTCAGAGACACGTCTGAGATAGAAGAGACAAGATGCCGGTTTTTCAAGACAGACGTTGTTCTTGTCTTTGAGTCCAACATTGCGGGAATAGTAGATTGTGATTATATATATTAGCTACCTTCCAAGGCGAAGCGTTAGCCACAGCCAAGTTTGATTCATACTCTTCAGTATCTCCATGTGATACTCGATGTAAGTACTGTATACGATTTTGACAGGGCTTCAGTATGGCATCATGACCTACTGCTAGTGTGTTCAAAATCCCTTGTGTGAAGTAATATTGAAATCGATAATTTTATGAAGTCTCAAGACAAGATGTCCGGCCAGAATAATACATAAGTGTAGTGGATTTGATGGTATTGTATGGTGGTGATATTACTTAGTGTGAAGCATGAGGTCAGCTGTGAAGGCTCCTGAGATAAAAATAGCTGTGAATTTTCAGAAGGCCCTTCTTGCTACCACTACGACCTCACACCTATCTTTTTTTACTAATGAATGTGGCTACGTTAAAAAATCTAGGGTACTGAATGTAAGGTGTTGTATTAATATATACAAACACACACACACAGATATTTAATAAGTCTAATAATATTAATAAAATTTAAAACACACTGAACTAACTCAAGCTGTGTAAAATTTTGATAGTAAATTTTCTTTAAATTTATTTGTTCTGAACCAAGGTTTTATTTTGGTCAGAACATATGAAAGGTTTTGAAAGTATTAATGATATGCATGAATATATGGCATAATAAATGAAAAGCGTGTACATAGGTATGTTACAAGACTAGTTAATATTACTACTGTTTATAGTTGTACTTTATGGGGAAGAACTATTTATGGATGTGCTGTTATGGTGGCCTCATCACTCCCGATCTATAGCGACTACACATTGCCCATTTATTGAGGGTATTATAATTGGTGTGTTAGAAATCAAGTTGGTGAGTATTCAGCAGGCCAGACTCTCACGTAACTTGAAGGAGTAAGTCTGGTGCTGAAATCAGGTGGCCCCACCTCTCCGTGCTTGGGGGCAATATCAGAAGTCTGGTGGCCCCACCTCTCCGTGCTTGGGGGCTATAACAGGCTGCTCTGACAAAATGTTACTGCACGTGTTCCTCTTGTAATATTCAACACCTCATTTGACACCACATTGGTGCCAAATAAAAACTCACAGTTCTGCAATCAAAGTATTAGTCATGTGTCAGAATTCCATCCTCTAAACCATTTCTGGACACAACACTACACAACAACAACACCATATAGACGGGTCAGATCTCTCTGACCATACAGCACATCTTACCAAGTTGGTTTCACATAGGATAAGTTCTCCCAGACTACATATTCCGAAATATGTTTATTAGCTTCCTGCCATAGAATAGGATAGGTGATATGTTCCACTGATCTCAACACTTGATCTGTCCTTCATAAACCTTGCTGGAGTTTATGTATTTTATTTGTCTCTAGACCCTGAACTAGGGCGGGGGGTCTAGAGCGAATCCTTACTTGTTGTAAGGGATAGATTTTGATATGGCAGTATCAAATCACTCGAAACCTTAAACAAATATTAAAATGTACAAAGAAATAATTTCAGTCTTACCAGAATTATGAACATAGAACACAGTATATGCTAGCAAAACTCAGCTGAGCTGCTGGCATTAGGATGGCGTCCCTCTAACTACTTCAATGTGCTTCTGGGAAATCACCACTTAATATTTTACTGTGTCTACTAGGACAACTTATGACGAATGGCAAAAATGCGCGTCTGAGCGCCGATAATATATTCATCTATGGCCAATCACCGCCTTTTCTTTTTTCAAATTCAAACATCCTACCAAAAAGTCAGTTCAGTCATACCTCAGTCAAGTATGCATTATTGTCTGTTGGTCCGTCCGTCTCTACTTGCGTTTCACAAAAAAACACACTTGTTTTTTGAACCAACTCTGCCCTTCCCTACACAATTTTGCCTGTAAAGTTATTTTTAGCCACAATTTTTTTGAAAATTAGTGACATTATTGTTTCAATGCAGTCGTTCGTTGATATGAACAACACAGTCTTTTGTCAATATCTTTCTTATTATCTATCCGACTGTATAAATGAAAGCATATTATTTCACTGCTCAAGATGGGCCTTTCGGCCAGCTAGGTTTTATATTCCTAACATCATTATTAAGAAAAAGTTACTTTTCAAGGTTAGTTGGTTTTTTCGAAATATTTTCTAGAATCTTCTGTACTGCGTTTGCCGCTGAATTCAAATAAATGACAAAATATCGCAAAAGCGTCCAAGAAATGACTGTTGCGTATAATAACTATGGTCCTTTTTGTCGATTTCTTTACCTTGTGTCAACTTGGGGACGTGACTTTTCCTCCGCTCCCCCCCAATTGCATCTTTTTAGCCTTGCTAGTTTCAAGCACATGTTCAGTCAGATTTTTCCTTTTGATCTTCGTTCTCATTCCGTTCCAAGGGTAAACGTTCTAGCAATTTAATTTCCATGGTGGGTGATGACCCGCGGCGTGGGCGATCAAGCCTTCTAGTAACTTACGCATTCTTTTTATCCCTACATTTTATCGTCTGGAGATATTTTTACGTTGTATCACTGTTAATTTTATGACAATAAGTATATTTGATAAAAGATTGAATATGGAAAAGAAGTGAATAATCTTCACCTCAATACTTTGCCGTTTGCGGGTTGTCTAACGGTCATTGAGGTCAGTCAAGTTTGACATTAAAAATATCATCTACATGCAGAATTCGTATTACTATGCCTGATGTTCCAGTATGTCTTTATGATGATGTCGTCTACGTTTCGTCTAATAAACTTGTTATGTAAACTGTCAGTCAAGCCCTGAATTCAGCGTCCATCAATTACGCCTGAATGTTAGTTCGTATATTAACATTGATTCAGTATTCTCACAGCCCATAGACTTGTAATCATTAATGTCACCATATCAGTCGGCCACCTGTAAGCCCGACCAAACTGACAGCATTCCTAGTCAGTAGCCTGATGAACTATTAGTAATAGACATAACCAATATTCACAAGAAAGAACTGTCGTATCGACGAAAGATCAAAGTATATACAGAAGTAAACAGCGTATCAGCCGATGGCCAAATAACATAACGAAAGCCAAAGAACACTAACTATATACTATACATCAGATCCAGGATGAAACAAGAACTCAAACTACAACAGTGTCAAACAAAAGTTATACAACATCTGGTGGTAGCCCAAAAAACTAACTACTTCACCTACATCAATCACATACTTAACCTACATCAATCACAGATACGCATAATGAGGAGTTTGATGGTATTACATAATTGGTTGCCATGGAAAAGGCGGCCATATTGGATTATATTGTTCTATTTCATTTTGCTAAGGCTTTTTTTATTTATTTAGCAATCATTATCAAATTTAAACTCAATATTTATCATTATATTTTAAAACTTTTTGTCTGATTGGATTTTTGATAACTTAAGTAGATCATGAGCCACAGAACTTTAAAATTTGTATCTAAAAAAACAATAATTTTTTTTCAGAACTGTACAACATTATTTGCAATAAGTCAACATTTTGATAAGATATCAAAAATCGGATCTGAGAAAAACTTTATTATCCAGTGGCAAGTATTTGTGCCACATCTCATTTTGATTGATTGAAAACTATGCAAGTTATAAGAAAATTATTAACAAAAAACAAAGTTCCGAGAAAATCATGATTTTCTTCATAAGAAAAGCACAATTTCTGAAAAAAAAAATACTTTGTACAAAATCAAAATACACCGACTTAGCATGTATTCTGACAAATAATTTTCAGAGAATTAGATTCAGGAGAATATACATTATGTGAATATAGACTAACCTCAATTTTCATGTTTGTGCTGGTTTGACTTAAAATGGGGTGTAGCTCCTCCCCTTAACTAAAAAACACCTAGATACAACTAGATTTTTAATTTTAGGCCACTGTTGGGCCACTTGGGCTACTTTAGGTGGGATTATTGAGGATACTTTGGGCTATTTTAGGCTTCTTCAGGCGAACAACCACAAACGGAAAGTTGTTATAGGTGGCGTCCTTCAACTAATAAAGGAAAATGACACCTAGACGGGACCAAAAAAAAAAAAAAAACACCTAGATCTAGGAGTGGCAACGCTGGTAAAAGTATACAAATTCCGTCTTCACAGTTACCATAAGGATCTTCTGGGGAAAACCCACACTTTACTTAGCCTAACTCAGCACCCTAACCCTCCTGTTTGAATTCGTGTTGTTACTATCTAATATGAAGTGGATGTATTTTTGGACTTTAGCTGACCTGGAAGCCAGTAACTTAACTGATTTACTCATTATCAGTGTCGAACCCTCTCTGTCTATCACTCGACTCGTTCTCTCCATCAAACAAACATACTCCCATAACTATAAGCATTTTAAAAAATCACGCTTTTCCAGCGAGGAATTTTTTTTTCTATTAAAAAAAAACCCAGCTAACTGTGTCCAATAAAGAACTGCATACTTCTGACCTCCATTATCTTTGCACCGTTCATAGGCACAAGTTGAACGTTCATGACGCCTTTAAAAAA
The DNA here is from genome assembly GCA_024509875.1 of Oreohelix idahoensis. NCBI lineage: Eukaryota > Metazoa > Mollusca > Gastropoda > Stylommatophora > Oreohelicidae > Oreohelix > Oreohelix idahoensis. The sequence goes on from JAMPIV010020557.1 coordinate 475,087, forward strand.
AGTAGAACACTCTTTGAATGTTCGCACACGATTTGTGACGTATATTTCTTACATTAACAAAAACAAACAAACAAACAAACAAACAAACAAAAAATTAGTGATAAAAATATATTCAATCCTAAATAAATATTAGACAAACATAAAGGTATGTTTTCAGGCACTCGTAAGAAATAAAGAAGTAGAACACTAGACGACAGAAAAACAACAGACATGCATGGCTTACCCAGGACTCGAACCCAGGACCTTCCGTGCGACAACCCCGCCTAGCTATGCAAGCGAATATTCAATCCTTGATGGGTTGTAATGTGGCCGTGTATGATTCGTAAAGTGGATTTGGATCTCTGCCCTGAACAGTAGGCAGTGTGTTGGTGGTATTGGAAACTACTTTCTCTCAAACAAAAACAATGGGACCTCAGACACGTCAACAGTGAGAAATGCAGTTAGCGACCCATTGCTAGACTGCTTGCGTCAGGGTCAGCGAACCAGAGCTGACCAAGACCCTACTCCATCTCCAAGTGGTGGTCCTGGAAACAGGCTGCATCACTGCAGTCTGGCTGAGTGAGTAGGAATCGAAGAGGGAAGGGTAACCCGGTCCCAAGAATGCCGTGCTGAAGTCGGATGTGTCGGCCGAAAGGCGCAAATATCGCAGCTTCGCTGAAAACGGACACAACGCAACCAACGTCCTTTTCAGGACGAACGAAGAAGAAGAAGAAGAAGAAACAAAAACAATGACAACAGTTCACGTACTAACAGTTGATGGATGATTTTTACGAGTTGATGGATGATTTTTACGAGTTGATGGATAATTTTTACGAGTTGGTAAATGGCTTCACGCTGACAGCAGTAACAGTCAATGTTGAACTTTATTTACGTGATCAAAGGGTTGAAAGAATGATGTGCCCAACCTTCCTCACGAGGCTGGCAAAACTTTATTCAGCAAAAACTTAAGTGGGTAATAATAAATGTCATTCTTACTCTCTCTCTCTCTCTCTCTCTCTCTCTCTCTCTCTCTCTCTCTCTCTCTCTCTCTCTCTCTCTCTCTCTCTGTCTCTGTCTCTCTCTCTGTCTCTCTCTCTCTCTCTGTTCTCTGTCACTGCTTCTGTATTTCTAGCTGTCTCTATTGGTTCTGGTGTTCACGATATGAAACAAGAACCCATTGTTGCCATTATTTTCTGCCTTCTAAATTCTTCATATGTAAGCATCTTCTTCTTCTTTGATCCTTAGCCGCCGACCGTCAAAGCAGTCAGTGGCCATTACGCCTGGTGGCGTCTTGTAGAGCAACAACAAATTGATTCCACTTTGCTAGGTCGGTGGCCATCCTTCGTACAGTGCCCCAACTCTGGTTCATTCCCTGCATCTCAGCCTCCACAGTCCTCCGCCAAGTTGTTTTTGGTCGGCGTCTCTTTCGTTTTCCTTCAGGGGTCCATAGCATAGCTGTTCTTGTGATGGCATCGGGGTCTCTTCTGAGGACATGGCCAACCCAGCTCCAGCGTCTGTCAGCTATGATGGTGTGCATGTCCTCTTGCTTGCTCCGAGTAAGCAGATCTTGGTTGGTGATGGTATTCGGCCAAAAGATTCGGATAATTTTTCTTAGGCATGTTGTGTGAAAAGAGGACAATTTCGACATTTCCTTCTCTGTAACTCTCCAGCTCTCCGCGCCATAGAGAAGCACAGAAAGCACACAGCTCTGATATAATCCTAATTTGTGCTTGTGCTGTACTGAGAGGACTTCCAGATGTTGTTTAGACTAAAAAAGGCTGTTCTTGCTTTGTTCATTCTGTTGTTGATGTCTTTGCTTGCTCCGCCGTCTGGTGTTACTATGCATCCTAGGTATGTGAAGGCATCTATCTGTTCCAGTTGCTGATTCCTTACTGATAGGGTTGCTCACATTGAGCGTCATGACCTCTGTCTTCTTTAGGTTGATGCTCAAGCCCACCTGCTGGCTAAACTTATTAAGCATGACTTATCAAAAATGTTCTGATTATATCTCTTCTGTTCAGCTTAATTTCTGTTGGCTTTACTTGGTGTATCTTAGAGAATACTGGCCTACCGCCAGGGTTGACGATTTCCTATGGTCTATTATTTCCTACTTTTCATGACTAGCTGTAGCCTTTTGTTCTTCTCATATACTAAACAATTTATCTCATGTTGGCAAAACTCAACGTACCTGGTTGTCTTGAAATACACACATTTTTTTTTGTACTGGCAACACTGACAATGTTGTCCACAGTATAAAATAATGAACTGTCATCTATAATTGTGGCGTATAAGCCCATAAGTTTCTAGACAATAGTTCATTTTTCTGTCACCACAGAAGCAACCAAACGTTTGGCACATTGTCCGATGATAACCCTCAATTTCACTTGCCACTTTAACTTTAACACAACTCAAGCAAACTTGCTTCCTAACGCTAATCGCGTTTCAGATCTGACTGATTTAATTTTTAACAACGATTTTCAACGATAACTATTCCCGAAATGTCTAGAACAGGTTTTTCTCAAAACAGCTCACCTAAACCCGTGAATTTACAGTCGCTTAGTCGAACTCACCCAAAAACCAAACTCCAACCTAAAAAAAACTACAAACAAAAAACACTACTTTAGAATTGTCAAGGCCTAAGTCAACCTTAACTAAACTACTGTGATCAAGGGACGTCAAACCTACTCTTGATCCCTCCTTCAGTGTATTATGGAATAATTCCCTTTGATTATAAAAAGTTTTCAGTCATAAAAGTCGATCTCATAAAATATAATTCAGCCCAAATTTCTGATTACCGACACTACCTGTTACAGTAACTAGGATGTCATCATCATCATGTGCCATATTCACAACGAAAGTCAGCTGCAATGGATCTCCAGCGTCTTCTGTCTCTTGTCTTGACAGACTGTTTAATCTCTTGGTGTTATCTTCAAAAATACAGCGATGTTGTCTTCTTGCACGTTTTCCTTCCACCCTGCCTTCCATTTTGGTCTTCAGCAGGATGTTATATCTTTTAATATAATCAACATATTTTAGTTGTCTAATTGTGACCTCATTTAATTCTCTTTTTTTCCTAGGTTTTCTAGGACCTCTTTATTTGTTTTCTTCTCTTTCCATGAGATGCGCCCCCATGTTTCTATATATCCGCACCTCAAAGGCATCAATTCCTTCTTCCAATTGCTTATTGTAAACTACGATGTAAGGTATCTATAAAGAAGTTGTCAGACCTAAAGGTCTTTAATATTTGGACATGCGCACTAATATATCCGACTAGGTTGAACGGGACTCGCCTCGCCAAATCGAGGCAAAAGTGTATATAAAAAAAGGTGTCGATAACCGAGTGTTACCGTGACCCGACACGGGAATAAACAAAAGTAATACTATAACTTACCAGGTATCGCGTACAAGGCGACTAAGAAAGTTTGGGCGTAGGGCTGACTACCCCCTCCTTGAAACAGCCAACACAGCTTCAGCAAATATGGACAAGTCATCCAAAGTAAATAATTTATATCTTTTCGGTCATCCAAGATGGAAGAATGTACTCTTTTACAACGAAAGGACGAAAGACGACTGGGTTGCTGACTCACCTGTTTTCTTGTCTAAGAAAATCTCGAGCTTTGGCACATGGAACATTCGAACGCTAAACGAACAAAGAAAGTCTGCACATGTGGCAATTAGTCTTACGTGATTAGGTTGCAAGCGCCCATGCATTACGTCATATTAGTTGGTTAGTACGACATGTATTCTTCTTCTTCTTTGTTCATCCTGAAAAGGACTGTCGTAGATTTTTGATCGGGGAATTAAGACCTGGGTTGGTCCCTTCTGAGTAGATTAGAATAAGCGATAGCAACAGTGAGAGATAATAATAGAAATAGATTTCCACGAGTGAGATGGAGAAATTAATAGAGTCTGTCCCTGAAACCGAGAATTTTCTCTCTCTTTCAGCCTATCTTCTACAACAGATCTAGAGAAGTCAGACAGTCAAAAAAATATGTATTAAATATATATAAATCTCCACTCACATACACACACACAAAAGTGACGACAGTTAGACGCACAGACGTGGAAAAACTATAACAATGAAATATAGATATTTTGGAACGAGCTGACCGACAAGCTTGAATAGAGTTTATGTAAATTTATTAACATAAGGAACATTTTACTACAACACATAAATGATAATATCAAGCATAGAAAATACATATAAGGTAATGAATTACTACAAGTATAATAGACCCATAGGTGTAATCTTTTCCCTCGATGTTTAGCCCACGATCCTGTTAGAAGAAAAGTGATAGCCCCAAAGAGTCACGGATATATACGCTATGTTCTATGATTTCCCTTTAAAGGTATGAACAGAACTGATACTCTACTCTATCCTAAGGAAAATATCATTAGCAACAACAACAACAACAACAAAAACTGCATAAAGGAATTTAAGACAGCAAAATGGTTATATTTCCTATTTGTGGAAATTTACAGTAATTTCTTTCGGATATTAGTTGTTGTGCTGAAACTGTTTTGCTTATCACCAAACTCAAAGGGAAGAACATTCCTGGGTTGAAAAAAAAATAACAAAAGGTCAAGTATTACGATCTCTGGCGGAACGCCAGTTAGCACTTGAACCACAACAACATATGAAGGATTAACTCAGACTAAATAACAATCAATATAACTACTTGAACATTTACCTGACGCGGGCACAGCTTCAGCTCCCTACCTCCTGATATATCCCGTGCCGCTATTGACTTTGCGTTCGTTACTTTCAAGAAAACTAGATTCTCTTCTCATCTCCACTTTATTCACACCTGCCCCCACCACAAAATTCTTCCTAATGGATTCTCTTCCAATTTTCATCCATCTGCTGGTACACTCAATCCTAGGGAACAACGTTTCCTACAACGAATTGAGACCAGATGTGGCTTTCAACGTATGCGCGTAGAGGCCGCCAGTCACTCCCGCCTTTTATCAGACCTCAGTGCCCAACAGACCCAGCTTCTGCTTCACTTACGGGGAGGTTAAACCCCCAAAATGAAAAACACAGAATTATAAGTTAATATCTATATCTGGTTATTTATACAAGCAAAATGACTGAAAAAAATACAAAACATTGAGGTATATACTAAAAACTTGCAATCTATGGCGGAAAACAGTGAAAAAAGGGCAAATTTGAGCTTTTTTGGGTATTTTGTTGCCCAAGATATCTCAAATGTGAGTACAACTTGAGTTATGAAATTTGGCCATTTCATTTGTTAATATATGATAATGATTGTATACTAAAATAATTTTGATTGGTTTGATATCTGAGTTTTTTTGGATTTTAACATACCAATCGAAAAATAGTTGAAATTTTTAAGGGGGGTATCTTAGCTATTTCTTTACAGTTTTGTAGTTTGTTAACATATATCCTTTATTTTAGTTTATTTTAATGAGCATTATGTGTACAGCAAGTGGCCCAAAATTTACTTCTGTATCACTAAGAGTTTTTGAAAAATCATGGGCAACGTGCCCACATTTGTGTGAAAAATGAGGTTTTGAGAAAATTAAGAAAAAAGGAAGGAATTACACTTTTACACAAACTTTACTCACCTCAGTATCCCCCTGCTATGTAGGAATCATCTCTGGTATGTTCCTTTATTGATTCCATGGGCTATTTCATACTTCGCAGCTTACTTTTAATTAAATTCTTCATTTCAGCAGACTGTATGCGCTTTTCATCAGTTTCCAAAAAATACATCCTTTCTCTGGTAGACATGTACTGTGTGAGGGGAAGCAATTGCTCTACCCTCAGCAGACTCAGTACATGTAGGAGATGCTTTGGTTTCAATATTAACAAGATTAGGATACCCTTATCAGATATTAACTGACAATGGTTCACAGTTCAGAGAGAAACTGATGAAGTTTTTAGGATTTTTCAAAATATTCTCGTACGCACATTTTATCATCCACAATCGATTGGACAAGTGGAGAGATATAACGGGACTCTACTTACAATTTTACGTAAGCTCGCACAGGAGAAACCAGAATCCTCTGATTTGTTCTTACCTGCAGCTTTATTTGCATATAAGGAGGTACCCTACCACTCTACTGGAATACCTCCAGCCACATTATTTCGATGACCCATCAAAGGACCCCATGGTTAATAAAAATTAGCCAGTCAAAATTATTTTTACACATGAAACTATGTTTGAAAAACTTGAATTCTGTTTGCTTCAGGGAAATAATTACGGTACCGAAAATTAAAATCCTTGCATTAGAAGCAATATAGCATCACAAATATACCAATTTGTATATTTTACATATATAATTAGGTAAAAAACACTTACCTGACATACTTTAAAAATTTATATAAAATCATCCACAAAGGTTTTAGTGAAAATAAATATACAGAAATGTGGGCAAATGAATGTACTTTCCAGTGCAATATGTATCTAAAATTTGATATTTTCAATGTAATTCTTCATTTTTGGGGGTTAAACCTCCCATTACGTTGTCTCACCTCCAACAACTTCCCTTTCTATTCTATGATACGCACCACTATCCAAACACTGAACCGGCAGCTGCATGAATTCCTTTCCACGTCCAAACACCATAAACTATCCCGTCTCATCCCTACCCCCAAAGCTACCCCTCCATCCTCCACTCCATCATGCACTCAGGTAGTCTGCATCCCCCAGATCTACCCCTCTCTGAGGGAGAGCGCTCTGTTCTTAATAAGGGTCTAAAATTTGTTCCTCTTCGTCCGACCCTAGACCAATACAATCTCCTCCAGGATGTTCATCGGTTTCACCGTCGCATGAGGCTGAAGTTCCATTTTAGAGAGGAAGACAGCACTCCGCAGTCTCAGGCTGAATCCGACATCTTCGCACGCTTTTCTGACTCTACTAAACCCCCCTTTACACCTAAACCTGGGGCCTCTCATGCCCTGGACCTGTATATCAAGAACACCATCCATGACATTCAGCAGCTCCGCCCTCGTAGATTGCATTATTCCAATCTCACTTCGGCAGAGTCCCGCGCTCTCTCCCTTCTTCGCCGTAGAGACGATATTGTCATCAAGCCGGCTGACAAGGGAGGAGCCATTGTCGTCTGGCAGAAGGACTTATACCTAAGTGAAGGTAATAACCAGTTGACCAATGGCTCTTTTTACAGGCCTAGGACCAGCGATGCGACTGTCTTTAACAATCGCATTGTACACAACACTATTAAACAGCTCATCACTAGTTATGCTCTTCCTCCCAAAGCTTCTCGTCTTAGGATTCATGACAGCTCTTTGGGCAAGCCTGTATTCTACATGCTCCCCAAAATTCATAAGATCGACAACCCTGGCAGACCTATTGTCTCAGCCTGTTCCTGTCCTACTGAACACATTTCTGACTTCCTCGATAGCATTTTCCAGCCTATCGTTGAGAATCTTCCCTCCTTTGTCAAAGACACCAATCATGCTCTTACAACTTTCTCCTCTATCCGACTCTCAGCAGACCGCTCCTACCGTCTTTTCTTGTTAGACGTCTGTTCTCTGTATACCTCTATTCCCCACTCTGATGGTCTCCGAGCTCTTCGGTTTTTTCTTGACCAACGCACTTGCCCTTCTATATCCACTGTCACTCTTCTCCGTCTTGCTGAACTGGTCCTTCAACTGAATTCCTTTGAATTCAATGGTCAGTTTTTTGACCAGATTAGTGGTGTTGCCATGGGAACGAAGATGGGTCCTAGCTATGCCTGCCTGTTCATGGGCCACTTGGAGCATCAGATATGGCAACAATACTCCGGTCCTTTCCCCGGGTTTTACCGCAGATATATCGATGATGGCATAGGTCTCACAGATATGTCTGAGACTGATTTATATCGCTTCATCGACTTTATCAACCACTTTCACCCCACCATCAAGTTCACCTCCCTCGTCTCCACAGTATCTGTCAACTTCCTTGACATTACTATTTCTATCACGCCCTCCGATGACTTCCACTTCCGAGCAAATGAGATGTTGGATTTCTTTCGTAGCAGACTTTATCCGGAACATGTTCTCACCTCTGCTCTCCAACGTGTGCTACCCCTCTCTCGTCAGGAGGCCCTCATACCTCACTATAAATCCACTTCAGATAGAGTCAAATTAATCTTGACCCATCACCCTCACAGTTCTGCTGTCAAACAGATCCTTTTCCGCCACCTCCCTATCCTCGAAGCAGAGCCTGCGACCCAAGAAGTATTCGGTGAAGCACCTTTGGTGGCATATAGACGCGACAAGAACTTGAAGGATCTTCTTGTTCACAGCCATCTCCCAAAGGAGAATGCCACTCACTTTGGCACACTACCCTGTGGTCGGACACGATGCAACACGTGCAAGTATGTCATCTCAACCCAGAAGGTGTCCTTTCCTAAGGCTACGTACACCATCACTAGTAGCTTCACGTGTGAATCGCGTAATGTCATTTATACGATCATATGTAAACGTTGCTGCAAAACCTATATTGGCCGAACAGGCAAACGACTTGGGGACAGATTCAGCCAGCACTTAAATGACATCTCTCTGCAAAAGTCCACACCAGTTGCCACACACTTCAATAGTCCTGACCACCATGGTCCCATCGACATCCAGGTCACGGCGATCCGATCCTGCTCCTCTGACACTGCCAGCCGAGAAAAGCTTGAGAACCGTCTTATCCACCGCATGGGGTGTCTAAAACCAGCCGGTCTCAACACTTTCCACACCTTTGTCTGAGGTCACCCTTTCCTCTCTTGCTATATTTGGACTCTTTCCACTCTTATCCTATTCTTCTATTTTTATGCTATCCTCCATAATATGTATGGATATACAAGGTTTCTAATTTGTCTTGATTTTTGATTTCATATTCATTTATATCCTACTTTTTCTGTCCTCTTCTATTTCCAGTCCCCACTTTTATTACGTTTGGGTAGTTTTTTGTTCAGTTTCGTTTTTTAGTTTTTAGTTTCTTAGTATGTATGGTGTACATCCGGGGGCAGAAGTCACTTCCTTTTCAGCCATGCTTCGCCTTCAGGGAAGTACCTAGGTTTTATTTTTATATTTCTTTAAGTTCTTATGTCTCCTATCTAGCCTTCACTTTCTTTCTTTTCCTGACGAAGGCCTTGTGGCCGTAACGTAGACTACTTTCTTTGTCTTTTGTCCTCGTAAGACGAATCACCTTTTTTTCGATTTTTTTTTCAAACCCATCCATTACCTCCAAACAGAACTACGGCAATCACCACGAATCTAGAATTTATTCACTAGATAGGTATTCTAGAGTTATAAAAAGTTAGTTGCTTATCCTTTACAGGACGTGGCAATCAACCCCAGCTTTTATTGGCTGTTTGTGATTTATCTAGGCAATTTTTACGTTCAGTAGTTTGCCATGGATTATGAAACTGCGTTCATATCCATTAGGCCACAGACGCCACACGGTATTCTAGAAGCTCTGCAAAAAAAATTGACGAGAAAACTAAGAAACTTCGCTATACAAGCTTATTTCTTTAGCCCGAGCGATCCGTCTACTGCAACTTAGGAGTACTGAATGCCTGAAGTTTTTATTTTTATTTTTTATTAATGTGTTTGCTACTTTTCTTTGTAGCACGCCCCTTTCAACCATCTACCATGTACATGGAGTTGTTGGTTATATCAGGACGTGTTTCCTTTGTTGTAATATGTTTTTGTTTGTATTTATTTTATACTATATTATTTCTAGTAGGTATTTTCCTTTTGTAGTTATAGTTCATAATGGTTTTTTTTTTTAAAAATCTATAATATGCAATTGTCAATCTGGTATGTTTTTAATTTTCACTGGATGTTTTATTTGGTTAATCTGTATGTATCTGGGGTGAATCTTTCTCCAGTTTGGACTACTGGCTCGGATTCTTATTTATTTTTTATATGTTAGCTTTTGTTTTGGTAATATAGTGTTTTATTAACTTTTGCATTTCTGAAGGGGTCTTTGTGCCTATGAGATTTTCTACACTCATTTCTACCGTGTGTTTACTACAGTATGTCTTAATGTTTTGCCTCTGTTGGTCATATTTCTTGCAGTCCACCAGATAGTGTCTAATTGTGTTTGGTTCTTGACACGCTTCACATGTGGGTTCCTCAATCATGAAATATCCAGTACCAAGCTTGAGCCTCAGCAATTTTTTTATTAATTGGTATTTTTAGTTCATCTTTTATTTGACATTTTTTGCTTGGTTTTTTTTAGGATTTTATATGCGTGTCTTGCTCTTTTACTTTGGTCCCATGCTGTTATCCACTCTTTAGTTATTGCTTGAGAAATTAAACTCTTTATTTCGAACTTCCCTAGGCCTACTTCAATTTTGTTATAGCTAGTTCTCCCGCCTTTGGCTTCTTTGTCTGCAAGCTCATTTCCTTCCATCCCCACATGTGATGGTATCCATGTTAGTGTTGCCCTGCATCCTGTAGTATGCAGATATGTATTAACCAGTAGTATTTCCTCTATAATATCTGGCCTACTACAACCATTTCTGTTTCTGATAGCTAATACTGCTGAAAGGGAATCTGTGAGAATGGTTACTCTTTTGGGTGGGTTTTCTGCAGCTATTTCTAAAGCTTTTAGGATTGCCACTAATTCTGCTGTAAAGATGGATGTATTATCTGTTACTTTGTATCTTTTGTAAATTTTTAATTTTGGTATTGCTATTCCTGCTCCTAATTGTCCTTCTTCATCTTTTGACCCATCAGTATATATAGTTAGGCTATTATTTATATACCGTTCTATGTACTCTAGTGCTTTACTTTTTGCTGAGATTATGTCGTTAGATTTGCTTATGATCTTTGATAAGTGAGAGTCAGTTTCTGGCACTCTCAGTTCCCATGGTGAGATCTTTGCTTTGTACTGAGCACTACTGTTTATCGTATTAAACAGGTCTGGGTATTGATCCACTTCATCCCCCCCCCCCCCCCCCCCCCCCCCCCCCCCCAGTGCTTTACGTTTTGCTGAGATTATGTCGTTAGATTTGCTTATGATCTTTGATAAGTGAGAGTCAGTTTCTGGCACTCTCAGTTCCCATGGTGGTGTGACAGACAACTCATCCGTCCCTGAATTTGTTAGATGATGGTAGAACCCTCCCATAACATCGGTACCCCTGAAGCGTTGGATGAAATAGTACGACCTTTGTAGCGACCCCTTGGATAACATCAGTGGCCCCGAATTTTGTAACCTTTCGTCAAACGGGATTTTTCTTTTCACCTGGACTCATTAGCTATGCAACCGTTCCACACGTTTGCTGATTAATATGTGGACAGTTTACCTATCGTTCATTCTGGTCATCGCATTGATTTAAGGAGAGATTAAATCACGCCCATGGATATCTCTTGAGCAATCATATGCAGTATTTTCATTAACTTGCCCAGAGGGGGCGGCGCCAAAATCAAACAGATAGTAGCGACCACGATCAAAGACACTGGGGGAGATCTCGGGAAGGACTAGCGGCATGCTATCAAAGGCAGTAGTGGTCCATGAAACGAGCGACGCAAGTTCCTGCCGGTATTTCGCATCTCCGTGCCAAACGCAGAACCGATCGCAGTGAAAGCGAACGGGGAAAGCCGGAACGGACGCAGCGAACGAAGATACGAAGACCAGGGGTGGCATCTCTCTTTAGTCTGGCCGTCAGATCCCCAAAAGTGTCCTGAGATCTAAAAAGGTGTCAATTTTCTCATGTCCCACTCATCTTGCAATTAAGTTAGATATATACAGACCACGTAGAAATACACTTTATCACTCGTTGGCCAGACCTTTACAGAAGCACTAGCTATATTTGAAATCCTGCTAGATTATCCCCTGGATTTTATATATATTAGCAGTGAATTCTATTTCTGTGCAAAACGGTAATATATATTGTGTAAAGTGATCAGTGGTCTAGTTCATTCATTCTATTTCACTGGATTTTGTGTTAATTTAAATCTATTAAATTAAACCATCTCAATAGTTCCAGTTGTAAATGTAATGATATATCTGCTATATTATTTCCAAAAAAGATAATAGAGGCTGAAATGCTTTAATTAACTTTTAAAGTCGCGAAGGAATTTATAATTAATAAATTTAGTTAAGTCCTATATTTATAGATGTGTGTTTTAACCATTAGAACTCGCGCAGTGTTTATTAAATACATAATTAAATACGCGAATATATATATATATATATATATATATATATATATATATATATATATATATATATATATATATATATATATATATATATATATATATATATATAGGTAAAGGTAAAGGAACCCGTTACACGCCCATTGAGGCATATTGGGAATATGGTGTTAGGCCCATATTATCTTGACCGTCGGCACACTAGGGGTGATGTGGTCGGCATCACGCCGGCCGCCTTAACCTTCCCAGAGTTGCTCTGGTACCCATTTGGGGCTGGGTTGACCCAGGAGCCGTTTGTGGCCTAAAAAATTCCCGCCTCATCTGGGGATCGAACCATAGACCACTGCGCTAGGAAGCCAGTGCACTAACCACTATGCTACCGCGGCTCCATATATATATATATATATATATATATATATATATATATATATATATAAATATATATATATATATATATATATATATATATATATATATATAGTCTTAACGGGAAATTCATCGCGCTTTAGAATGTTATTTGATTTTTCGGTATATTACATGTCTTTTTTCTTTCATACAGAGTGATCGTAACCTTGCGATCCCAGCAATAAAGAAATCATCTTAAAAACTTCCAGACATATCGATGAAACATTTTTAAATTTAATCTTGTGGCGGTTCAATGCGACCTAGCTATCATAATTACATGAAAGAAAGCCTACCCAAGACTATTTAAAGAACAATCATCATATTAAAATTACAAATCTGTAAGATAAACTGGAAGTTGAACCGTGCCAGTAGTGATACTTTATTTACTGCCCTACTGTGAGAGAGTACATATTTTCCTGAACTGTGACGGCTTAAGTTTTTCCTCACTGGATTAATAAACTTACCGGTCAGTTACTACCATCACGCATTGAAGGAATTTTACCATTGCGGAAGATTAAAGAGACCACTTCATTTCACCCCTGTGTCGAACTCTGTCAGTGCCATCCCATAGACTCTTTTTATATAATAAAACACAATAACTCTTAGGCTTCAAGTCCGGCGATAAGTGAGAATAGTTGCTATCAGCAAACCTCGCAACATCTGGGGCAGGACACGGAAGTACCAAGAGTGTAATTGCTGTTTATATAATTCTATTGGATTGTCTGATGCTGTAATCGGTAAGTGTGTGAATATATGAGTGTGGATCCTCACGCGCGTGTATGAATGACAGGCAATTTTTTTTTTTTTTGGTAACCATTTTGTTAACTTGCTTACCTGGTAATATAATTTTCTGTATACCCTGCATTGTTCCTTTAAGTGGGATAGTTGATAATTTGTTAACTCTGTTTAAAAAAACCCTCCTTTTCATTTGCTTAGTAAAGGGAAGAACAATTGGGAAGAACAGGATTCTTTCTACCACCCATACTTAATTTTGAAACACCTCTTTCAGAGTAATTAACTTCACTGTTAGGTTAACGTACCTACGTTCCTGATAACTATCTATCTTTGGACTGGGTTTATCTTTGTCTAATAAGCGGGACGGGCTTAGTCGATACCAATCTTCTTCACCCCCCCCCCCCTTCCCTACCTTGTTATTTACATTTTTCTGTACTTATGATAATTTTTGCTGTAAACACGTGATTATTGTAGTGATTGTTTTTTCAACTTTAATAAACAACATAAACTTAATTGTTACAGTGTTGGACTACCCAAAGCCCAAAATTTCCCCTATTTGTTTAAGATAGTTGTATCCACGTCGTCTGTGTGGTTGAAGCACCAAATCGGTGTGAGCGCAGATGTGTGTCTGGAAACTGGCAAATATTTGTTTGACCAGGAGAGCCTGAAGAATAGACTGAGAGAAACGATTTGTCGTAAATAAGTCTGTCTTTACTCTCCTCCAGCACTCTGTAAAGCAACTATTTACTCTCTACATTTTCTATCACTGAGTCTTTCACCATCATTCTACACTCTAAACCGGACTACTATTTCTAAGACTCTTTCTCTCAAAATAAATTTACGACAATATTTGTCGGCTGGTCTTGGATCTTGAGCTACAATTGAGGCAATCGTATAGCCGGGATAAAGATATTTTGAGTCTGATCTAAGTCTAGGTCTAACTAGATAGAGTGTGAGTGATCTGTCTTTGTGATTTAGGGAAATAAATAATTAATTACATCCCTAGACAACGCCTTTTAGTATTTGGGTCGTCCACACAGCAAATTTACAGGTTGTTTTCTTTCCACAACAGTAGAAAGTACGGATAATAATAAATTCGGTTAGCTAAATTATCCTCTGGCGGAGAAAATTAATTTTTTTCTTTATAAGATTTGCTGGGATTGCGTGATTGGTTTTACAGTCACTTAAGGTTTTTGAAGTTAAAAAGAGTTGAGCTTAGCTAAAGACGCCTTGTTCTGACTTTTTAAGTCTAGTTAACATCGTCTCTTCTCATAAATTGACTTCAGGGGCGAGTTTTGTGACGGAGAATTAAACATTTTAGGGGGAATTTTTTTTTCCTTTTAAATTGTTTTAATATAAATTTTTCTCTCCTGTTAGTAAGAGTAGATTCTTTTCTAGTGTAACTTACCATTTTAGTGGCATTAGTCGCTTGCGTTTAGAGCCTTAATTGCCAGATAATAGCAGCGATAAGTTTGCACATTTCAAATAGGAGGTAACACAAGTAAATTTATACTTTGTGTCTTTTTTTCTCGTAGCGGCTTTGAGTTTTTCCTTTCTTGTTCTTTCTTACTATTCTCTAGTCATACTACATCTTATTCTTTGACAATGACAGAGAGGATAAAGATGAGATCCATCCTGAGGCTGGAAGCGAAAGAGGCAGGATTAGACGCAGAAGCGGCGAACCTGTTTGTCAACCAGGAACTGGAAATATATGACGCGGAGCAACAAAGAGCAGAAGCAGAGAGGAAGGAAGAGAAACAAAGAGCAGAAGCTGAGAGGAAGGAAGAAAAAGAGAGCAGAGAGGAGAGAAGCACAGGAAAGGGCAGATAGGAAAGAAGCGGAAGATCGTCTATTGGAGCAGAAGAAAATTGAGGCAGAGAACAAGAAAATTGAGGCAGAGATGGAAACTCGCAGGGAAAGAGAGGAGAGACAACGTGAGGAGAGAGAGAGGAAAAGACAGCATGAACTGGCGCTTAAGGCTTTAGAGAGCCGGGGCGCCTCTTCTTCGAATAACGGAGAGCCGTCTTCGCCCCAGTCTCAGTCAATGGACCTCTCCAGCACTCAATCTGCCCAATTAACTGCGATGTCTTTTGCTTTAGAGTCTTTTCCTAGTCCCAATGAGAAAATTGACAGCTATCTAGAAAAATTCGAGAGGCTCGCAAATCTGTATGGGTTAGAGAGTTTCCGCTGGGCACTTAAACTCTCAACTTCATTAAAAAGTACTGCTTATGACGTATATACAAAGCTGGGAACCAACCAACATGATTACTACATGCTGAAAAAGGCTTTGCTAGAGCGGTTTGAAATGACCGCCCGAAACTTTCTGCAAATGTCCAGAAACAGCCGGAAAGAGAGCGCGGAAACTTTTCCGCAGTTGTCTTCACGTCTCACGGGCTATTTGACAAAGTGCATTGAATTATCTGACCTACCTCTTACATATGAGGGACTACTTGAAATTGTTCTTGTGGAACAGATAAAGTCAACTTTGTCAAACGAAACCGTAGATTTTTGGCTGAACAGGGCGCAGTAAGGCTTGAGGACATACTCAATAAGGCAGAACGCTATACCAATACAATGGCCAAACTTCCCAGCACAAAACGTAAACCCACAGATGAGCCATCTCGTAAACAAAATCTAGAGCAGTCATCCTATTCCTCTAATTCCTCTCAGAATTATAAACAACGAGAAAATAACACCCAGAGACCTCCCCAGGAAAAATCGAAATTCTACAAAACCCGATACCCCCCTAACAACAATTCTGATCAACCCACCAAGCCTACGTGGCAGCGCTGCCACCAAGGTCAAGGAAAAGGGAAGACCCCTACACCAGGAACGTCTGATCAGGGCAAACAAACCGGTTCAAACCGCATCGGATGTTTGCATACAGCCTCGAAAGGTAGAGTCAATGTCAGTGATTCTCAACCTGAGGGGGACCGACCCTCAACTCGAGGAACTGTAATTTTGAATGGTACCTCAACTACTTGTCTCTTTGACACTGGACTAAGCTTTAGTCGTATTGTCGCTAGGCACCTAGTCAAACCCGATCAGGAGACAGAGGAAACCGTCAAACTTAGTGGAGTTTTCAGGAGTGATGCACCCAGGACGCTTCCTATCGCACTAGTAGAAATACACTCTGACTTTGTCAGAGGGGTTATTAAAGCGGCCATTATGGATGATCCTATCTACCCAGTTATCCTGGGATGTAGATATGTGTTTATTGGGAGACCAAAGGAGCCGATTGTGGCAGCGGTAACCACAAGAGGGCAAGCCAAGAAGGAGAGGGAGCCTGCGACAAATTTGTTGCCGAATGAACTGAAGGAGGCGCAACAAAAGGACCCTACTCTGGAGCCCTGCTTTAGAAAACTGCCCATGGCTAAGGACCCCAGACACAACGGAGACATCTTTTCTAAGGACGGCGTATTGTATCGTAGAACGGGCAACCCGGACACGGGGAATAACCAGCTCCTAGTACCGACGCAGTACAGAAGCCAGATCTTAGAAATGGGGCACTCTCTTCCCTTTAGCGGACATATGGGACAAAACGCCACTATTCAGCGAATAAAAACCCAATATTGGTGGCCAGGAATGAACTCTGACATTATCAGGTATGTGAAATCCTGCGCCCAGTGCCAACGGGTAGCACCAAAGCACTTGACACCCCCAGTACCTATGGGGCAAATGCCAATAGTGGGTACTCCATTTGAACGGGTTGCTGTCGACATCATTGGACCCATGGAAAAGACCAAAAGAAGGAACAGGTTCATCATGACTTTAGTCGACACTTGCACAATGTGGGCCGAAGCTATACCGCTAACATGCACAGATTCCAAGCATGTCGCAGAAGCCCTCGTGCAAATTTTTACACGGTTGGGATTCCCTCAACAAGTTTTGACGGACAATGGATCCCAATTCCGTAGCCTGTTAATGGAGGAGATCTTTAAGATCTTGAGGGCCAAACATATCCACACAAGTCCCTACCATCCGGCCGGAAATGGGCTCGTGGAACGTTTTAACGGCACCCTCACCACCATGTTACGTAAGCTGGGTCAGGAGAAACCGGAAGACTGGGACCTATATGATATATAAGGGCTGCCTTATTCGCCTACCGAGAGGTACCCCAAGCGTCTACGGGATTCGCGTTAGCTACACTTTTATTTGGCAGACCTATAAAGGTGCAACTAGAAGCCTTACTTCGGTCCCTGACAGACCAAAAGGCTGACGAGACAGTCGTCTCTGCAAGCAAGTATGTATCTGAGCTCAAGGAAAGGCTAAAGCTAGGATGGGATCTAGCTACTACCAACATTAAGAAAACCCGCGCTAGACATGCTAAAAGATACAACAAAGCTGCAAAAGAGAGAGAACTACAACCAGGGGAGAAAGTCTTGTTGCTACTTCCAACCGGAAGCAATAAACTTCGCATCGGATGGCAAGGACCCTTTACCGTCCTTAAAAAGATCTCACGTACTAATTACAAGATCTCGATAAAAGGAAAGGAGAAGGTCTTCCACGTAAATCTCCTTAAGAAATATTTGGAGAGACCAGTGCCATCCTCCGAGCATCTCCTGGCTGTCGCCATAGCAACGGAAGACGAGGAAGATGATGATGGTTGCATGGAGTATCCATTGCAACCCACAGAATCCTTTAAAGATGTCAAGTTCGGCGAGAATCTCTCACCGGAAGAACAAACAGAAACCAGGGATCTACTAAAACAGTACAGTGCAGTCTTAACGGATGTACCTGGTCGAACAAATCTCATTGAATTTGATATGAAATTAACAAATGAGACCCCTGTTTGAACCAGAGTTTACCCCATCCCGTACGCTAAAGCTGATGCACTTCGCGGAGAAATAGACAAGCTGCGTCAGGCAGGAATTATCAGTGAGTCTACATCTCCTTACAGTTCCAGTGTAGTGCTGTTGCAGAAGCCCAATAAGGAAGTTCGGCTGTGTATAGATTATCGGCTGCTAAACGCTGTAACGGAATTCCAGCCCGAACATTTCCAAACTGTTTCTGAGTTGTTCACCAAGCTCAGCAAAGCAAAGATTTTCTCCAAGATTGACCTCAGTAAAGGTTATTATCAAATACCAGTCAAGGAGGAAATTAAACCTTTGTTAGCTTTCAGCACTAGTGAAGGACATTACACATTTAATGTGATGCCGTTCGGTTTGCATAACGCACCAGGAGTGTTCACCAGGATGATGAGGAAGCTTCTAGAACCTTTGCAAAGTCCCCATATCCACAATTTTATGGATGACTGATAAAGTTGATATTTAGTTGGATATAATATATGTTGATAAAGTACACCAGAACACTCCTAGGCGGGAAGACAGGCGTCTATCATCATCAGTTGACAAGATCCCTATGGTGTTGCCTGCCCCACTGTAGTGTATGGAATGTCAACTTGACCTACGCAGTGTTGTGTAGACATGGATGGAGTGTATAATGTGCGAATGATGATAAGGGTTCGTGTTGTTGACAAATGTTCTCTTCTCACACTCATGTATGACCGGAAGTCATCGACACCAACGACTGTGTACCTTTTCTAAAGTTTAATTGGACGTACACACTCGACAGCACAGATAGTGACAAATCACAGGTTGCCATAATACATCATAGTACAGTGGACAAATGGTCTTGCAATGTTACATGGGCACTCATGTAGAATAATGGTATAATGGACTGTCAATAGCCAAGCACTCAGTATCGCCCATACATATATCATCTGACGTCACTGACTGAGCACGTCAGCTTGTAAACAATATTTCAGATGACTTCTAAACCTAATCTCGTTTAGCAACGATTCTTCAACATAATGTTCAGCACATATTTTTCCATATAATAATATTGAACCACTAACAATGGGTTCTCATGTGTAGCAGTGATCTCTGGACTGATCAAGCGATAATACGGGCATCCCTTTTCTCTTCTTGAAAGTCCTACATGTTTTGGTTCCAAGATGGCTCCACTCGTGAACTGTCACTCACGTTTGAATACAGATAATGAATCTGTTCTAAAGTTAGTCATTCATACAACATTTCGTTGCTCTGTAGATTTGGTCATGAACACTAGACTGCATTCTACAGAATATAGTGCTGCTAGGAATCGAAGTCGTTTTTCATCGAGTCAAATATATTCTCTTAAACATTCAAATCGTAATTATCGACAATGGTGGCTTCGATCGAGAGTTCATAAGAGTATCTTTGATTACCTTGGTAGAGGGAATATGAAACTGCCATTCCTTGGCAAGATGAATAAACACTGGGGTAAAGCATACACGATAGGTCTAGACGACTATCACTTTCCCCAAAACCACTGAGATCACTTTTCAAGGCATCAAGCCGACATAGCAAAACACACACATTCCCTATCAGGACGAAGCCAAATCACCCCACTCAAGCGACACATCCGCCGAATAGCCTTTGACCTCTCTAGAGACAACAGAACATATAGTTCGACCTAGATATGTAAAGATATACAGATATAAGACAGACTTGTCCTACTCAGACAAACAATACACATAAATTCAGGCCATAGATATTCTGAAGCAAGAACAATCTATTATTACCCAAACAACGAATAAATCGCAGTAAAAATGTATTTATCCGCGGAGTTCAAGGGAAGTAACTCAATAATGACTTTCCCTTAAGCACTAAAAAATTACCTATGTATAATATTGTAAGATATCAAAGACTGCACGTAACAGTCTTACCACACCTCCCGGGAAAAAAAAAATGGAACATTTTTTTTTTTTTGAAATACATCTAGGAGCAACGTACAATAGGCTCACAACGCATGAATAATGCGCAGATGAAAATATCAGGAATACCTATAACGCCTAATATGAGGCTAAGTCGACTTATGGAGCGACTGGTGAGAATGTGTCTCATAAACTGAGAGAAATTATTTCTCTACAAGTATATTTTTCCAGGAAGGTGTCATCAAAGTATAATACAATTCTGGCAATTACACAATGCCTAAAAAATTCATATCATCACTACGTATTAGATATCTTAAATTTATGATTTATGAAGTAAAAATCATCAAAGCACAGCGGTGAATAAACATACATGAACCGCTATGTAGTGATACAATCATTATATTATTAAATTACAAATGTGTATCTATCATGATATAGAAAAGGAACTACTATAGAACTAGACATATCAAGAAGTCTAAGCCCTAATAGTTATGTGGAATCATGTGGGCATCTTGACAGAATGTCTGCCATCACATTATCTGATCCCCGAATAGCTCGCACAGAGAAATGAAAAGGTTGAAGAGCAATTGCATATCGAGTAGACCTCGAGCTCTTCAAATTCTTACTCTGTATAGCAGTAAGAGCTTTTTGGTCTGTTTCTACTATGAAATGTGCGCCTAGTAGGAATCTCTGTAGTTTGAGGATCGACCAAACCATAGCTAATAGCTCACGGTCTAAAACCGAATAATTCCTTTCTGCCGCATTAAGTTTTCTGGAAATTACATTACAGGATGCAGAGTTCCAGAGTACTCTTGCATTAGTGCCGCTCCAATCCCAGTGGATGAAGCGTCACTACGAAGAACGAATGTCTTATCTTTAGTGGGTAGCACTAAAATAGGTGGTGTTGAAAACAGTGTTTTAATCTTATCCAGAGAGCATTGGCATTCCTGAGACCAGTGGACCACATTAGGCGAACCTTTCTTTAGAAGTGTTGAGAGAGGTGCCATGATAGAGGATAGATTCTGAATGAATCTGCCATAAAATTGAATAAGACCTAACAGACTTCTCACCTGTTTTTTAGTCTTAGGGATTGAGATGTTAAGTATCTTACTAGTATTATGGTCCTCTGTCTTTAGGAAACCATGACCAACTCGGTGGCCTAGGAAAGAAATTTCGCTAAAACCAATATAGGCTTTAGAGGGTTTCGCTGTCAGGTTGTGCTCACGCAAAGTAGACAGCAATTCATCTAACCCTGAATAGTGATCTTCCCAAGTATCGCTGAAAAGACAGATGTCGTCTAGATATGCAATGACATCTGACCGATAAGATAGGATTCGGCGCATCATGCGTACGAACGTAGCTGGTGCGTTCATAAGACCGAAAGGCATAAAATTCCATTGGAACAAACCTCTAGGTGTTGAAAAAGCCGTGAGAGGTTTGGCGCGTTCAGATAAAGGAACTTGCCAATATCCCTTAGACAAATCAAGTTTAGTGAAAAAATGAGATTTGGAGAGTCGAGTAAGTAGCTCTTCCAGTAAAGGCATAGGTTCGGCATCGAACTTCGTTACTTGATTCAATTTTCGATAGTCAACGCAAAGACGTATGTTATTGTCTTTTTTACGCACAATAACCATCGGCGAAGAATACGCAGAGGTGGATGGTTCGATTATTTTCAAATCTATCATCACATCCAACTCTTTCTCGACCTGTGCTTGGAAATGTATAGGTATAGGATAAGGTCTAACCCTAATAGGAGTATGGTCAGTTAGCACAATGTCATGTTGAATGACATTAGTTTGTCCAGGGATGTCAGTGAGTACATCCTGAAATGTTTGCAACATAGTTGAAACTTGTCGCTGTTCTCCTAGAGACAAATCAGGAGAGACAGTAACGTTCTTCCATGATTCACTGGAATGAAGTGGGATCATTGGAAGAGGAAGATTTACATCTGAAAAACTTGTTTCCTCATCCTGTATCACGGACAGTGATGAGTAATGACCATGTGGTACTGGAGAATTGTCCGTTGCTTGGAAAATGGGTTGCAAATAATCCGGACGTTCATGGAATTCAGTAAGCATATTGATGTGGAAGGTTTTATGCTTCCCATCAATATCGACAATATAGTCGACATCGGAAATTTTCGATATTATATCGTACGGACCTTTCCAAGAAATAAGCAATCTGTTTTCCCTACAAGGTAGTAATACAAATGCTTTGTCACCAGGACAAAGTTGTCGTAAGCATCTCTTCTTATTGGCAAATTGCCTTGCCTTCTGTTTCGCAAATTCAGAAGAAGAAGTTGCTAATTTGCATGCTTCGATAATCTTTTGTCTCAACGCGATGACATATTCGTAGGATGACTTTGTGTCATCGTCAATATTGTCAGATGTTATGAGATCGTGAAGCAACGACATAGGGCCACGCGGACGCGCGCCAAAGACGAGTTCAAAGGGAGAAAATCCCGTATGTTCATTGGGTACCTCTCTGTAAGCGAAGAGGGCCGCAGGTAAAACTCTGTCCCAGTCTTGAGGATGATCCTCAGTTATCTTCCCCAGTAAGTTTTTAAGTGTTCTATTAAGGCGTTCGACCATACCATTAGACATTGGATGGTAGATACTACTTAAAGATCTATCTATCTGCAGGGTAGACATTACTTGAGACATGGTATCTGATATTAGTTGGGTGCCATGGTCTGACAATATCTCTCCGGGGAACCCCAGACGAGAAAATATAAGCCAAAGAGCATCTGCAATATCAGCAGTAGTAATGCTCTTCAGAGGAATAGCCTCTGGCCAACGTGTGCACATATCAACACACGTCAAGATAAACTGATGTCCTCTGGCAGACTTGATCTTAAATGGACCAATAATGTCTATGGCCATTTTTTGAAACGGCCGAATAGGAATGTCCGCCGCCTGAATGGGTGCAGCATGCCGTGGACCTTTGGATTTAACTTCCTGACATACTTTACAAGATCGACAATAAATCCGTATGTCCTTGTTTACCAATGGCCAAAAGAAAGCCGCAAGGACTCTTGACTTAGTACGGGAAAAACCCATGTGTCCAGCACACTGAGAGTCGTGAGCGTGCTGCAAAATTTTAACTCTCAAATTCTTGGGAACCAGGATTTGAGAATGACTTGACGTAATGGAGTCTTGAACCATACGTACAAGTACGCCATTCTTCTTTGTAATCCACGATTTACGACTTGTGTCCTTATTCGGATCACCTTTAGTTGCAAGAATGAAGAATTTCTTCAGAGTGGGATCATCTTCTTGCTGTTTTATAAACGAGTCACGAGAAATTACCAAGGGATTATCTTGGTTATGCACTTCATTATCTTCAGTAGATGAAGTTTGAGGCACATTAAGAGCCTGAGCTCTAGTGACTACAGCGTTAGCAATCTGCATGTTTTGCCTTTCCCACGTGGAAATTTGTTGCGGAGTGCATTCCTTGACTCCATGAATGCGACCGATGATGAGGTCAGCGATCGGATTCGGAAGAAGACATGCGTGTACATCTCCTGTAAAGAAAGGAGTAGCAATCCTAATGATAGCGGTAGAGTATTTCTCTAATGTGCCGCCAAATGTTACACATTTGACTACTTGTCCAGTGGCACGGGAAGGATCTACGAGTGACTGCCTAACACCAATTGTGGTGCATCCAGAATCAAATAGCACAGAGACTGGATTGTTATTCACTAAACCCTTATGTAAGACAAGAGACCCTCTTCCATCATGCGCGACTGATGCTGGAAGAGCAGGAAGAGGATGGCCACAGCTTAAAGTAGTCACTGTGGTTGGCTCAAATAACGTTTTGCATTGGGGCACTGAGATGCTCTCCCAAAATCAAAAGCGGCACATGCCATATTACTAGCATCATTATTATCTTTACTCTGTTTATAGGCTTCATGGGACTCTTGTTGTGCAGAGTTTGCCTGAAAATGTGGTTTATGTCTTTTGTATTGAGATCTACCTCGGTTATTATCACCTCTGTAGTTATTGTTACCTCTATTGTAACCCCTATTTGGGTTTGAGTCATAGTACCCTTGGTTACCATTATCATATTCATTATAATGAGTATCTCTGTAATTATGATCTTGTTGACTCCAAGACGGATAACCCTGATAGTTTCTATAATTACTTCCTCTACGGAAATTCCTATAATTATGACCACCCCTGTGTCGAGAGCTATCAGGTCGTCTCCAGTTCTTTGAAGAAGAACCCTGAAATGATTGGTTACCTTGGTTTTGATAACTATTATGGTTACCTTTTTTATCAAATCTGTTTTGAGGTCCCTGAAATCTGTGTGAATAATTGGGATTGTATGGTGTTGCTGAAGCAACTGGCATACTCTCCTTAATCTTAGTGTTGCCAAAAGTCACGTCGGGGTGTGCAGTGACATATTGGGAACAATATTCTTCCATTTCTTTTAGAGATTTAGGTTTACGCTCATGAATAAATTCAAGGAAAGGTTTGTTCACACATGACATAATCTTATCTCTGAGCAACAAATCCATAAGTCCTTCATACGTTTTTTCTGTTTTGGAAAGCTCAATCCAACGATCAACTGTGAGACGTGCCTTTGCAGTGAATTCTGAGAATTCTACCCCCGTCTCAGGTACCATCGTCTTAAATAAAAGGCGATAGCCTTCCTCACTTAGCTGATATTTTTTTATCAAAGCCGCCCTAATGACATCATAATTATCCTTATTTGCTTCTCCTACAAGGCATAATCTAGTCAAAGATTCACCTTTCAAGTTTTCTGATAATTGATTAGCGTATTGTGATTTATCCACATTATGTGTACGACAAGAACGTTCAAATCTATCCAGCCAGAATGTAATATCGTCACTGGACTGATTGAACGGTGGAACCTTAACCTTGTAAGTAGAAGGTTTACCATTACCACTAGATGCCTGATTAACATTACTCATACTTGTCAATCTCAATTTCTCCAACTCAAATTCATGTTCTCTTATTGCTTTTTTCTCTTCAGCATCTAATCTTTTTTGTTCAGCCTCCCTGTCTAATCTTTTTTGTTCAGCCGCAGCTTCTCTTTCCAATTTTTTTTGTTCAGCTTCACTGTCTAATCTTTTTTGTTCAGCCGCAGCTTCTCTTTCCAATTTTTTTTGTTCAGCTTCCCTGTCTAATCTTTTTTGTTCAGCTTCACTGTCTAATCTTTTTTGTTCAGCTTCACTGTCTAATCTTTTTTGTTCAGCCGCAGCTTCTCTTTCCAATTTTTTTTGTTCAGCTTCAAATCTCCTTTCCTCTACCTGCATCTGCAATTTCTTTTGTTCAGCAGCAGCCTCAGCTTCTTTTTCTAATCTTTTCTCTTCCGCCATAGCTTTTCTTTCTTCTGCAGCTAATCTTTTCTCTTCTGCAGCTAATCTTTTCTCTTCTGCAGCTAATGCTTTGTCATATTGAGCAACTGCCCATTGTTCTAATTGTTGACCAGTCTTATCAAGAGCTTTCCCTTGAGTAATGAAATAATCTAGAGTAGACATGATGCCTAACAATAATACTAATCACCTGAATCAATAATAATACCCCAAGTTCTCAATGACCTGATTAATCAGTATACTATCCCAATATCTGTGGGTCACAAGCCTTTAATAAGGTCTTGTATAATAGTAATAATAATCAGGTACTGGTCTATACCATAATCCAAGTGCAGTGCACAGGCAATTGTGTCTTATGAAATATACCCATATAAAACATAT